>APFE031594700.1:100774-130269 GCA_000404065.3 Pinus taeda | reverse complement strand
TGGTATTGGATGCTTCGACATGTATAAATATGTATTGTAACATTGAAAGGAATATAATGAAAAATCAAGCTGGTAGTCCCGGTTTTGGATCCAGTGGGAAATCTCTGTGTATATGTGTTTTATGTGTTATGCTCTCACATTTTTATTTTTCCTATGATTTAGAATTCATATGCAGGTAATTTCTGTATGGGGTTAAAACCTACAAGATATTCCCCAAAGTATGCTAAGTACCTTGTCTTATTAACATTTCTTAGTTAGCTTCACGTAAACAGATGTTCTTACTTGCATTCACTTAACCAACACAATTACATATATCTGTGCATCACATAAGCATTATAGGTGAAATTCATACCCAACATAACCAGATGCATAAACAAGAAATAAAGATGCAGAAATTATAGAATACTTCTCTTTATTGATAATTCCAAATAGTTACAGACTCGACTTGCCGTACGTACTCAACTGCAGGGGTCTGCACACTCAGCTACGAACTTCTAGGCCTCTCCGCACTCAGCTGCAAAGCCTTTACCTACAGTACGACCCAGGACTTACACTTCTACTTCAGAGCTATTTCTCATACATGTTCGATCTTCCTTGATTGATTTATTTTCTCCTAAATGCATAAAGCTTAGCTCTATTACAGTTGACATTACATTTCCAAAATAAGGGTGGACAACCCTATGACTCTTTAACATCTATGCACTCCGCGACCACAACATCCGAAGTATTTACACTTGGATTACAAAATTATGACCAAAATATGGGCTTTTATCCCCAAAACTGCCCTTGGGGGATCTCGCGCCCAACATGACCCCAAGACAAACATTGTGGCTCACCGTCGAGTCATTCTATAGGTGTGGAAATCTTAGCGCGAAGATCTCCCAGCTCCATTTGGATCACCACAACTTCGACAGCGCATTGAGCAGCCTCTTGCTAGACTTCTTCCACGTGCTGCTCGGTGACTGTTGTTGAATTGCTACCCTGAATCTTCTGCTGAGCTACTGGGTAGCGTAGTTTATAGTCCTGCGCCTCCTTTCAGCTGCCTGGAGCACTAAGACTATGCTTCTCTTGCTTAGTCAGATGGTCAGGCCACCTATGTATGGCTTCAATCAACTGCCATTCACCTTTCTATACGTTTTAACCCCATATAGAAATTACCTGCATACGAATTCTAAAACATAGAAAATAAACAATGCGAGAGCATAACACATATACACAGAGATTTTCCCTTAGATCCCAAAACTGGGACTACCAGCTTGATTTTTCATTATCTTCCTTTCAATGTTACAATACATATTTAGACATGCTGAAGCATCCAATACCATGGACCGAAAAACCATCCCGTCCAAAACCATGGACCGAAAACCATCACATCCAAAACCGTATGTGAAAAATAATGCACAAAACCGTAGGTAGGTCCGCCCAACCTAATATAGGGTCCAAAAACAAAATTTTCTGGGGCGCTACCACGGACCCCATAGAATGGGGTTACTTGCACCCCTCAACCCCCCTGTGACTCCCCCCTCTACACAATCGGCGCAACAAAGGGGGGGCTACACCCCCCTTCTAACCCCCTAGTTAACTATGTGGGCTACTCGTGGAAAGAATATAACACAACCCAACATTCTCCCACTTGTTGTTTTCTTTCCACAGGGGGCCACAAGAGAGCTTAGTTATTTATCCAACCCTGCAATGCCCATTATTTCTCTACACCAAGAGAACTTCTCAGAGCTCACATATTTTGTTAAGGAATCTACAGTGTTCTTCAAAGTGTCCACCTTTACTAGCATCACCTTTTTTCCTTCTATCATATCCCTCACAAAGTGATATTGAACATCAGTGTGCTTTGTCTTTGAATAGTATGCAGGGTTCTTTTCCAAGAAATTGCACTTTGGCTATCACAGTCTATCCTTATAGCTCACTGTACTAACTCCATACTTGAACTCAATCTCTGCTTCCTTGCTTGCATGAGTGGCTACCATGTATTTTGCCTTTGTAGTTGATAGTGCCACCACAAATTGTTTCTTACTCATCCAACTGACTGCACCTCCAAATAGGTTAAACACATACCCACTTGTAGATCTCCTCTGATCCAGATCCCCAACCCAGTTTGCATCAACAAAGCCATGACTATCCAACACTTTGTCCAATCCTGGTCTTCATTGGTAGCACAAACCATAATCACTAGTGCCACAAAAATACCTAAAAATCCGCTTCACTACTGTCTAGTGCTCCTTCCCTGGTTTTGACATAAACTTGCTCAATACTCCCAATGCATGTGCAATGTCTGGTCTAGTACAGACCATCACATACATCGGGCTACCGACTGCACTTGCATATGGAACACGGGACATGTCCTCTTTCTCTTCTTGTGTCTTGGGACATTGTTCAACAGATAACTTTACACCTATAGGAATAGAAACCTTCACTGGTTTACTAACCTGCATATTAAACCTCTGCAATATTGTCTTGACATACTTCCTCTGGTTTAACCAAAGCTTCCTGTTTGTCTAATCTCTTTTAATTTCCATGCCAAAAATATAGTTTGCAACACTAAGATCTTTCATGTTGAATGGAGGACAAATGGGCCTTCAAATCCAAGATAATTTATTTGTCATTTCCAACCAGCAACATATCATCCACATACAAGACCAGATAAATAACACGGTCACCAATTAATTTAAAATACACATAGCCATCTGCTTTGCTTCTGGTTAAGACAAGTCCTTCTATAAATATATAAAATTGATGATACCACATCCTTGGTGACTATTTGACCCATATAGACTTCTTTAACTTGCATACCATTTCTTTCTTACCCTTCACTACAAAGCCTTCAGGTTGCTTCATGTAGATCTCCTCTTCTAGATCCCCGTGAAGAAATGTTGTCTTCACATCCGTCTGTTCTACCTCAAAATCAAAAGCAGCAACAACAGATAAAAGTAATCTAATAGAGGTTACCTTGGCAACAAGAGAAAAAAATATAACCAAAATCAATTCCTGACACCTGGGAATAACCTTTTTCTACCAACCAAGCTTTGTATTTCTCCACATTTCCTTCTGCACTTGTCTTCTTCTTGAAAACCCATTCACTACCAATGGGTTTCCTTCTAGCCTGCAACTCCACTAGATCCCAAGCCTCATTTTTGTGCAAAGATGCCATTTCATCAACCATGTCCTCTTTCCAGAGTTTTCCATCCTCTGAATCTACTTCTTTCTTCATAGTTCTGGGATCATCATCACTAATACATAAAGAAAAATTTGAATAGAAAGCAGATGGACTATACCTTTCTGGCTGCCTTCTTTCTCAAACTGATCCTCTCACACCCGGAGTTTGTGGCTCTTCATCTTCTGATTCCTCCTCTGCAGTAAAGTCTGATTCTTCCTCCTTTAGCTCAAACTCTATATTCTCAAGTCCCTTTGATGGGCTTCATGTTTAATAACATCTTTCACCTCTTTGAACACCACATCTCGGCTGTACACAACCTTCCTTGTTACTTGGTTCCAAAGCTTATAAGCCTTTAAACTATCCTTATACCCAATAAGGATGCACTTTTCAGATTTACTATCCAACTTGGTTTGTTTCTCCTTTGGAACATGTACATATGCATCACATCCAAATACCCTCAAATGTGAAAGAGAGGGTTTCTTACCAATCCATACCTCTTGTGGAGTCTTATCCTCCGACACTGATGAAGGTGATCTATTGAATAGGTAACATGCTGTCTCCACCACCTCTGCCCAGAATTCCTATCCTAACCCAGCACCAGTGAGCATGCTTCTTGCCCTTTCCATCAATGTCTTGTTCATTCTCTCTGCAGCTCCATTTTGTTGAGGTGTATATGGAGTAGTCTTCTACTGTGCTATACCACACTTCTTACAGAATTCTTCAAATTCCTTACTGCAAAACTCTCCACCATTATCTGTCCTCAATGCCTTTATCTTCTTCTCTGTCTGGCTTTCCACCAGAGCCTCAATTTGTAAACCTATCAAAGACTTCAGATTTCTTCTTAAGCAAATATATCCATGTATTCCTTGATAAGTTAGCTATAAATGATACATAGTACACAGACTTACCTAGTGATGGAACCTTGACAGGTCCTACGACATCACTATGCACAAGCTCTAATATATGTTTCACCATCTTACCACCAGAGGGGAAACTCACCTGATTTTGCTTCCCATATACACAAATTTCATGGAAATCAAAATCCAGAGAGCTAT
The DNA here is from genome assembly GCA_000404065.3 of Pinus taeda. NCBI lineage: Eukaryota > Viridiplantae > Streptophyta > Pinopsida > Pinales > Pinaceae > Pinus > Pinus taeda. The sequence continues at coordinate 126,045 of APFE031594700.1, read as the reverse complement.
TACTCATACCTTCTACCATACCTTTACCATGAAGTATTCAAAGGCCCTTCACTCCAATATGTCCAAGTCTTTGATGCCACAGCGTGGTCTTCTCTCCAGAGACCACTAGATTTTCTGCTCTACTTTCAGGAACCATGGAACTATTGCACCCATCAACAACAGTGCTACCTTACAGCTTGTAAAGAGTTCCAATTTGAACTCTCTGCATCAATACCAGTGCCCCCCAAACCATCTTGCAGGTATCCTTCTCGAACACTCTTTTTACACATGCATCATTCGACTTGATTACAGAAATCAGATTTCTGGCCAATGCAGGAATATGCAGAACACTTGGAATTGTTCTAACTCTTCCAGCTTGCAATTCAACTTTACTTTTCCATGACCAATGATTCTAGCTTTCCTGTCATCCCCCAAGAAGACATCACCACCATCATATTTATCATACTCACATAACAACTCTCTATGGGGATTGAAGTGAAAGGATGCACCTGAGTCAATCAACCATGCCTCATGATATACATGTGTACTTGAAGAAGCCAAGTACACATCCCCACCTTCATCTGAGGTGGTTTTCACCTCTGTAGAAGGAGCATGATCAGATCCCTTTCCTTTATCAGGAGCTTTAGATTTACAGTCCCTTTTGTAGTGCCCTTACTTTCCACATTTCTAGCACACCACCTTTACAGGTTTTCCCAGAGATTTAGATCTCCCTCTAGATTTAGATCTCCCACTCGATGAGTTATTTTTGTTTCTATTCTAGGACCATCCTTGTATAGACAAGGCATCACCATTCTAGCTCTCCATATTTTTCCATCTCATCTCCTTCATCAGCAAGGATGAGACTATTTTATCAAACTACAAGGAAGTTGCATTGCTACCTATTGCAATAACCAGACTATCCCACGAGTTTTGTAGAGAACACAACAAACTGATGCACTTATCTTCATCTGAAATTTTAATATCAATAGATAATAATTGACTTACCACATTATTAAATGCGTTCAAATGTTCTATCACTGAGTCTCCATCTTTCATCCTCAGGTTATACAACTTCTTCTGTAGGAACAATTTATTCACCAGAGACTTAGATTGGTACAAAGTTCCTAACTTGTCCCACAAAGCCTTCGCCATAGCTTCCCCTGATACATTCAGCAATACTAAATCTAAGGCACACAATCGTATTATACTCTTAGCCTTCCGATCCAACTTCTTCCATTCTTCATTGGATACTTCCATTGGTTTAGTAACCAGATCTACTGTGATCCACTGATCTTTATCCACCAATAGATACTCCATCTTGAGTTTCCATAACTCAAAACTTTGACCATTAAATTTCTCGATCTCTATATTTCCACTGTCCGTCATCTTCTTTCACCACCAGAATCGATCCCGTAGATCTCCCATTGAACAGGGTCTACCACAGGCCTGAGCGAAACCTCTCAACAACAAAGGCATCCTCTTGAAGCCAAAACAACTCTGATACCAAATGTAGGTTTTAACCTCGTACAAAAATTACCTGCATATGAATTCTAAAACACGGAAAATAAACAATGTGAGAGCATAACACATAAAACACATAAACACATAGATTTTCCCTTGGATCCCAAAACTGGGACTATCAACTTGAATTTTCGTTATATTCCTTTCAATGTTACAATACATATTTATACATGTTGAAGCATCCAATACCATGGACTAAAAAACCATTGCATCCAAAACCATGGACTGAAAACCATTGCGTCCAAAACCATGTGAGAATAATCATGCACAAAAACATAGGTAGCTTCTACACATAGAGTGGGGTTACTTGCACCCCTCAAACCCCCTATGACTCCCCCCTCTATGCAATCGGTGCAACGAAGGGGGGGCTGCGCCCCCCTTCTAACCTCTTGGTTAACTACGTGGGCTAGTCATGGAAAGAATATAACACAACCCAACACTTTCCTAGGAAGGGATTGTCATTAAACTTGACCAGCTGGACTACACCACCGTCGTTAATCTCCTTAATAACATAGGGCCCTAGCCAATGCATTATGAGTTTCCCTAGAAATTTATCAAACTGGTTGTCATACAACAACACCAAGTCATTCACCTTAAAGGTGTGCAGCTTAATATGTCGGTCATGCCACGCTTTTTCACGCTACTTTTGGACCTGCTGGTGAAATCCAACCAAACTTCTCTCTTCTTTAGGCTCATCCAACTCCGCGAGCCTCTCTTCCAGGGTTCCGCAATCCGTCATACCTGTGAGTGCTGTTATGCGCAGACTAGGGACGATGTATTCCATAGGCATTACTACTTTAACCTCGTATACCAACCTAAAGGGTGTTTGTCCTGTTAACTTCTTTCATGTCGCCTGATAAACCCATAATACCTCAGGTATGTGTAGGTCCTACTCACTTCATTGAGAATTGCAAACCTTATTCACCATGGTTTCAAGCACTTGCTTGAATGCCTCCACTATCCCATTAGCCTGCGGGTGATAAGGTGTGCTCTTTTGGTGATACACCTGAAATTCTTCCATCAATGGGATAGTCATTTCATTCAGAAAGTGCGTACCTTGATCACTCATCAAAATCTTTGGAAATCTAAATCTCATCGGTATATGCTCAAGTAGAAACTTCGCGGCAGTCGCACCCATGCAATCCTTCACCATTTTGCTTCTACCCAATGATTCAATTACTCTCTCATAGTGATAATGTACCTCGTGCTTCTCTTTCCTTGGGGTTGAATAGGCCCTACAAAATATATTGCACACTTTTTGAAAGGTTGCAACGTCATTTCTGAATTCAAAGGCATTTCATACCTTCGTGATGGCCTGCCTATTCTTTGACATACGTCGCACACATTGCAATATGCTTTTGAATCTTGATGAAGGGTTGGCCACCACAACCCTACGCCTAGAATCTTCTGCGCAGCTGCTCTCCCTGCATAATGTCCTCTCGCGACACCCCCATGAGCATTCGCGAGGATGTTGCTTCATTAAAACTTAGGTACATACCTTCACAATATCTAATCAGTCCCCATCTTGTATAGATGCCCAACAATGACAGAGAAATCTGGCGTGCGCACAACTAATTCCTTCTTTTGCTGGATAGAGTATCCTTTCGGTGCAATTCTTGTTGTTAGGAAGTGTATTATATCCTCAAAATGTCCATCAGCGATGCACACAGAAAAGAGGTGTGTGTCAGGTACTCCTTCCTCCAATTAGTGGGTTCCTCCCCTCTCTCAATGCACAATAAGTGATCTATTCCCGCATTCAATCATCTAGGTTGCACAACAACTTCAAAATCGTATTCTTGGAACAATAAGAGCCATCTACAAATTCAGCCCCCCAACACAGGCTTATTGACTATGTGCTTTAATGTGGAGTGATCCGTATACATCTTAAATTGACCTCCTAGCAAGTAGTGTCGATACTTCTGGAGCACATACACCATAGCTAGCCCCTTGCGCTCAGTGCTGGAATAGTTCTTCTCTACCTTGGATAATCTGCAACTTGTGAACGTGATAGGCTGGTCCAATCCTTCTCCTCCATCATGTGTTAGTATTGCCCCCAGTGCTATACATGATGCATCAACATGTACATGAAACTCTTTCTTTAATTCAGGAAGGCTAGAATCGGCGCGACAACCATCTTTTCTTTCAGTATATCTAGGCTTTTCTTATAATCATCGTTCTAGCAGAATGAGACATTCTTCTTCAATACTTTTTCCATCGGTGCAGTATTCTGGGCATAACCTTTGATAAACTTCCTATAATATCTTGTATGTCTGAGAGTAGCACATAGATGTTTCACACTCCTTGGCACTTCCAAGTTCAAAATCACCACGATCTTCATAGGGTTTACCATCAGTCCTTGTCTACAAACCACATGCCCTAATAGGTTCCGAAAAGGAACGCAAAATAGACACTTCTTGAGGTTGAGCACGATATGGTATCTTCAAAAAGTATCTAGTATTAAGTGCAAGCTCATTATATGGTGCTTAACTAGCCCAAATATAGTCCAGTCATCAAAATATACCTCCAGGAACTTATGAATGAATTCCTTGAATGCCGCGACGACGACGCATGAAAAGATAGCAGGCACATTCTTCAACCCAAATGGCATTATAGTGTATTGAAAACAACCCCACTCAGTCGTGAAGGTTGTCTTGCTCCTATCCTCTAGTGCGATTTTGATTTGGTGGTACCCAAAGAACCCATCAGTGAAGGAGTATGCTTCCTGACCACCTACATTTTCTAACACTTCATTCATGAATCGAGTTGGGAAAGGATCATGAACATAAGCATCATTCAGTTTTCTGAGATCCAAGCATATCCTTATCTCATCCTTCTACTTCTTCTCTTGCACCACCATTAGGCTTACCCATTCAGATTCCTCCACAGGCTCAATGATGCCTGCTACTAACATTTTGTCTAGCTTCAGGTGGACCTTTTCCTTGTATTTCGGATTCAGGAGGTAAGGCCTCTGCTTAACTAGCTTTGCGTCAAGTTTTAACGTGATCTTCATCACTCCTAGATCTTTGATTATTCCTTTCAAATCCGTAAACTTGTTAGGGAATAAGTCTTGATATTCGCGCAGTAATTCAATGAAGTTATCCACTATCTCGTCATCCCAATAGTCTCCAATCTTCACGAATTTCAGTTCTGCCTCCGTACAAATGTTCACTTGTTTAGTTCTCACCAGTGCAGTTATATTAGGGTTCTCAATCTGCGGTCCTTGGACCTCGCAGTGGTCCTCTGTTTCCTGAATGTTAATCTTTCACGTATCCTCATCCTCCTCTTTAGTAGTTACATTATAACATTCTAGTGCGCGACTCAGCTGAGTAGCCCATTCAGACTACGTCAGGTTTAAAGGATCCTGTAGTATCCTAAAGATGGTTGCTTTCACCTCTTGTAGCGCTTCATCAATACCATCAAACCTGTCCTCAAAATTAAATGTCATCATGAATCCTTCATGCAGGATATCCCATTCACCTATCCCATGGTGGAGCTCTGATTCTATATACCAATTCATTGGGATAACATCCAAGGTATGATAGAATAGGTGAACCCACTCAGGTCGTGGCTTTTGTCCATAGGCTTGCGTCCATTTGGCTAGACGCGTGCGTGGATCATTCTACCCATCGTACTTGTCTATCAGTCACATATTAGGATTCCCAAACCATGTTCTCATCATCCTCCTACACTTGCGCCAATCATCAAAACTTCCCTTGTACATACCCCATCATCTGGCAGGTGTAACGCACAGTGCCTAATCCAAGGCATGGAAGGATTTCTTTTCTAGCACCTCCCTTTCAAATGCATCCAAAAAGGTATCTACCTCATTTAGACCATCATAAATAGGTAGATTTCTTACCTCTGACGATACACAGCACAATGACCGGGCCATCATGTTACAATTTAGCATAGTTACTTCATGTAACCGATTCTACCAGCGTTCTATTTCTTCGTCGGAGTCCAATGTGAAGGAACTCTCGCGTTCCCATGTAATCTGTCCATCCGCAGTGGGATTCACCTAGTCTTGGTCTTGTGCTGTTATCTTATAGATGCAGTGCAGATCATCATCACTCTCATATTCACAGATCAGTTCCGTATAGTGAGATCCTTCAGCAGGATCCAGGGGTATTATTACACACAGTGATTTCTTCTCAAAGATCATCTTTCGCTTCTTCAAATTGATTACCCCATTGATATTAGTAGCCCAGTCAATTCCCAAGAGCATGGGGTAGGGATTGCTATCATCCACGATCTCTATTACTTCAAAATATGCTAGTGCACTCGCTCCGTCAATATCCATAGTTACTCCCTGCAGCCACCCCATGAGTATGATTTTCTCATGATTCGCCATCCTTAGCTGAATTTGAGACCATTGTAGTGCAATTCACCCATGTCTATTTTAGTAGAACATTCACATCTAATCCCAAATCCAGAATGACTTGATCCATTTTGTATTCTCTGATCTGTGCAGTGAGTCTCATTTCACACCCCATCCTTGTCTTATGTTTGCCAATCTTTCGTACTATGCATGGTTTACCTGGCACAGTCCTAGCACATCTATTGATGAGTTCTTGTAGCTCTTTTATAGCCTTACTGTCGCTTAGAAACTTCATACAAGTTTTGAGGAAAGTTGTAAGCATATAGGGGTCCATATCTAGCTTAGGCTTATCCTTGCTTCTTGAAGTGGAGACCTCAGTGAAGCTTTTCTTAGCTTCCATGAATGCTTCATGAGCATGTTCAAAATCAAACTTAACCTATTACATTGGGGCTTTGCAAACCCATGTACTCATTTCTTGTTGTTTCCCCTTATCATCTCTCATCATGATCCCACTCCAGATCATTATATTTACATTTAGATCTTCCTCCTGCAGCTTAGACCTCATCATCTACAGGTTCTGAGTTGGGGGAGGTGGTAGCACCCCTTTGTCACGTATCCTAGCTATCAACATAAGACAAGCTTCTATTTCATGATGAAATAGCGTGCAATACTTGCATGACAGGCACGTTGGATTATTGCAATCGTGGGCATAGTGTCCTGGTCCTCTGCAATTGTAGAAATTCAATTGACCTCGACCTATACCAGGTCCTGCTCTGCCTCGGCCTCATCCGCAGCCCTGAAATCCTATCCATGCCATCCTTTTATTATGGTCAAGGGGTCGCATTTCAGCCTGGACTTTGTAGGTAGGTGTTCTATCCATCATCAATTCATATCTTCTGCAAGTACACTCATCATGTCCTGCCGACCTAAAAAAGCTGCAGAGCAACTATTGTGGTGTTTGCACATACTTCTCTAGTAAGTGACAGTAATCCGTAGCATGCTTTCTGGCTACCTAATAGATAATGCACCATAAAGTAGGTGTCGTGCTGGGTCTTGCTTGAGCTTCTGGCCTTAAAGGCATCAGTCCTCCTCCTGCAAGGTAATTTGTAAAGATTGGCCAGTGGTCTTTGTCATGACCCTGACTCTTGCATTTCAAGCACCATACCGCCTTGCGTACCTCTAGTTGAACTATCTTGTCCTACTTTAGACTTTGCATCTCAAGGCACAGATTTTGTAGCTGCGCATGGATCTGCTGAACTCTTAGATTAGGATCTTTCATTGAAGTCACATATAGTTTCATGGAAATCTTGAAGGGCTCTTCCTGAGTTGTTATCTTCTGTTGCGACAACGCACTCATTAAGTGGGGTAGTAGCAAAGCCAGAAACCACTCATGCTGTTGTCCATCTATCAAATTCATATTAGCCTTGCAGATTTGACACAATCCAATGTCAACGGTGTCTCGCCTAGTCTCATCGTGATCTCTTTGAATCCAACAATTGACTGCAACTTAGACTTAGGCCGACTAAATTCCTTATTTAGTACTGCTTGGACGTTCGCTACTTTAGCATTCGGGTTATCATTGGAGTACTTAATGTACCAGGTTAGGGCACGATCTTGCAGAGCACTAACCAGCGTTGCCTTCTTTATATGATCATATGTAACACCTTGAGCTTCCCATATAGCCCTTACAATGAACCAAAATTGGTCCAGGTCCTCTTTTCCCAAGCCTTTGAACAAAGGCAACTTCACTGTATTCGCCATACTGAATCAAGGTGGAGGTGGAGGTGGTATTGGTGAAGTTGGAGGTGATGGTGGTGAAGGCGGAGGTGGTAGGGGCAAGGGTGATACTTGTGGAATCCTTGTCTTATCAATTGAATAGGACTTCACACTGAGACCTTCACTATCCCTTCTTCGTCCCCTTGTAGAGGTGAAATCAATGGGCTATACTATGGACCCTTATTTCCTTGATTTCTGTAACTTTTTCCACTTCACATAGTCCCAAACTTCAAGGTAGTTGCATAACCTGTTTTTCGCACAACAACATTTTAATCCAAGTATTTAGAGATTTAATGTACTTACCTCACATTCCTTTGAAAAATCATCGCTTTGCCTCGCTATAGATGACTGAGGTGTCGACTGTGAATTTAGTGACAAACCCTCCTATGATGCGATTGAGCTAATGGTCGATAGCACCTGCGATCTTATCCTTTGATGCTTTCGACCTTCGCACTAGCTCCGGAGTCGACACAATAGGACCTTCAAGTTTCCACCTTCCTTGGCTATCTATTAGTTTCGTGATCCACTCGTATAGCTTAGTAGGAAAGGAGGTGAAAAAGATTTCATGGATCTCCATATACAGGTATCGGTCCAACCACTGTTCTTTTGACAATCACGGGTTTTTGTTTTCTTGTGCTGTGAACCTGTGAATCCCTCTGTCCAACCAGCCTTTGATATCTTTCTTAGTTGGATTTCCAGTGATAGGACATCACACATCTCTTATGCATATTCTGGTCCCGACAACGAAACCATTTGTCGGCTTGAGGGGGCCTGACCTAGGTTCAATGTTAGTTAGCCAAAAAGATCCCTACACTACTCACCTTTTCAGCATCAACTCACAGAGTGCGGACTAAAGTCTCACCCTAAGAAGTATGGGGGGATGCTGGAACTAAGTTTCCACACCCTTGAGTTGGATATGATGTCTGTTTATTATCGCTATGCCTGCCTTCGTGCATTTTGCTTAGCCCTTTGTTCCACCCTTCAGTACCTTCACGAAAGGGTACAATTGGATTTCGCGCAGCCCTAACTTGGGGTTGATATACTTTTGCGCTGCGAGGGCAGCGAGATGCGATATTCCCCAAAATATGCTAAGTATCTTACTTGTCTTATTAACAGTTCTTAGTTAGCTTCGCATAAACAAATTTTCTTACTTGCATTCACTTAACCAACACAATTACGTATATTCATGCATCATATAAGCATTATAGGTGAAATTCATACCCAACATAACCAGATGCATAAATAGGAAATAAAGACGCAGAAATTATAGAATACTTCTCTTTATTGATAATGCCAAATAGTTACAGACTTGAATCACCCTGTGCACTCAGCTATGGAATTCTAGGCCTCTGTGCACTCAACTACAGAGCCTCTACCTATGCTACGACCCAAGACTTAGACTTCTACTTTAGAGCTATCTCTCATACATGTTCGATCTTGCTTGATTGATTTATTTTCTCCTAACTACTTAGAGATTAGCTCTATTTATACAATCCCATGGTCTGTGGACCATGGGTAGATCTTCTACATCCAACATTACATTTCCAAAATAAGGGCAGACAACCCTATGACTCTTTAACATCTACGCACTTCATGACGACAAAATGCAGAGTTTTTACACTTGGATTACAAAATTATGACCAAAATATGGGCTTTTAGCCCCAAAACTGCCCTTGGGTGATCCCACGCCCAACAATGACTAAAAATTAAATAAATAAACCTTTCCTCTTTTTCAAAAAGTATTAACCTTTTAAACTAGCTCACTTGGTCCAAAATTACTTTATGAGAATAGAGGTCTTGAGTTCAAGTTTTTCTTTTTGTTGAGTTATTTTTTCAAAAAGCACATGTAACTTATGTTTTAAAGTTACTTTTTGTAAAAGTGTTCTCACCCGTTATAAAAACTGAGTCACTTATAATTCTAAAGTCTCTTTATCTTTTATTTAACTTACAATTTAGTGGGTAGCTCATAAAGCACTATTGTAAAAATGAGTTTCACTTATTTATAAAAGTGGGTCACATAAATTAAAAAAAAAAGAAAAGGTGAACCAATTATATTATGTTTAGAAAGGGGGGTGGGGGGATTTTTTTTAAATATAAAATTATCATTCACTCCCGCACATTCATGCACTTCGTCGGCATCTTCAACAACATTTCTTCAAAAAGCCATAACTTCTTCCTCCAGAAGTTGTTTTAAGAGCCGTTTTTTTTAATCGGCCTAATTTTTTGAGATCTTTCCATTGGAACATTAGTTTTAACATCTACAGCTTCACTTTATGTTAAAATGGAAATTCCATGCCAAGTTATTCTTCACAACACCAATTACTTCCAATGGTGGTCCTACATTATGGATTTACTTAGAAGTAAAGGTCTTTACTGAATAGTCTCATGCCAAGAAACTAAACCTAAAGATGAAGATAAGGTAGCGAAATGGGAAAATAGGAAAGATCAAGCACGTGGGTTCATAGGGATGTCTATTTCTCCAAACCTTAGGTTCCATATCACAGAGCTTGATACCCCTAATGAAGCAATGAATAGATCACTAAAGTTTTTAGAATTAAAAATGAAATTAGAGCCCATCAACTTGAAAATGAGTTTCTTATGTTGGATCCCAATAATTTTTCTTCCATTGAAGATTTTTTGTCCAAGTTCAATACCCTTAGACTTCTCTTGGAACGTATTAAGGTTAAGAAAGAAGATGGTAATGTTATATATTCCATTCTTACTAAGTTGGGACCAACCTACTCTCTATTTGTTTCCACCTTCTATTCTATAAGAGAAGCCTTTATTTCTCAAGGACAAGACTACAAGTCCCCCTCTTTTGATTCCTTTTGTGATTCTTTAATAAGAGAACAAGAAAAACTCTTACATCTCTGTCTTCTTAATCTTGGAAACTCTTCTAAGAAAGCCTTAGCCACCCAGCAACAACCAAATTCAAAGAATCCTAATAAACAGTATCCTAAAAAGAATGGTCGTAAACCAAACAAGGGTCCTAAGAAATTTCATTCTCAAAATGAAAAATCAATTCAACAAAATGATAAGGCAAACAAAAGCAAAGGGAAAAAGATTGATAGACATTGCAACTTTTGTAATCAAGATGGCCACTTCAAATCCAAATGCTTTAAGAAGATGGAAGCCTTGGAAACAACTATGAAGAAGGATAACATCCATTTGGAGCACTCTTCAACTTCAACTTCATCTTTAGGAATAACACTTTCTGCATGTGGTTGTCAAGCATCTTGGTTTGGTTATGCGTTAAATGTATCTTCTTCTTTTCATTCTCATGAGTGACGCATTTATCATCGAGCTTCTTATCACATGGACAAAAATAAATCCATGTTTTCCTCTTTAAATGATTGTAACACCAAAAATATATATGTTGGTGATGATAGATCTCTTAGTGTTGTAGAGACTGGAACTATTCATCTAGAAAATGGTCAATTTAATGATGTATTATGTGTTCCACCTTTATCCTACAACCTTCTATCTGTATATCAGATAACTCATTCAGGTGAAGGTAAAATCATTGAAGTCTCACCTCATGATGTTGTAATTAGGGACCTAAGGGATCCTAGATAGATTTTAGCTATTGGCATTGCTAATGATTCTACAAGGCTGTATAAGTTTAACAACTTTGGGTCATCAACTCTTCCCTCGGTATTTGTTTCTCATAATGATGAAGTGAGAAAACTTTGGCATGAGTGATTTGGTCACTTAAACTATCGTTCCCTTCAAAATCTATGTAAAGAAAATATGGTGATAGGTCTCCCCATGGTATCTTACACAGATGGTGTTTGTTCCAGATGTGTACTCAGAAAACATAATCAAGATGGTCTTGAACAATGTGCCTCTTGGCACACCTCAACCCCTTTACAACTTGTGCATAGTGATTTATGTAGTCCACTTCCAGTTATTTCATTCTCTAGATACAAGTATTTCTTAAATTTCATTGATGATTTCTCCAGATGCACTTGGGTATACTTCTTAAAACTTAAGAGTGAAGTCTTTAACTTGTTCTTGGCCTTTAAGGCCTTTGTTGAGAAACAATTTGGACATCAAATTCTTAAGCTAAGATCTGATAATGGTGGAGAATATGTTAACAACAAATCCATCAACTTTTGCACTATGCATGGAATTCAAATGCAACCTATTGTTCCATATACTCCACAACGAAATGGTGTAGCTGAAAGGAAGAATCACACCTTAAAGGAAATGGCTAATTGTATTCTTCAATCTAAAGGACTTAGTCTTAATTTTTGGGCAGCAGCAATTAACTGTGCAGGTTAGATAGTAAATTGTATTCCTACTAAGGTTTTAAAGAATATCACTCTAGAAGAAGCATGGAGCTCAATTAAACCAGATGTAACTCACTTTCGTGTTTTTGGAAGTGAAGTGTGGTCCCATATTCTAGATGAGAAACATAAGCCTTTAAAACCTAAGAGTGAAAAATTATTTTTGTTGGATATTCTGAAGATGTCAAAGGGTATAGACTTATTCCACTTAAGTCCAAAATTGTTATCGCTAGAAGAGATGTAATGTTTGCTGAAGATATATCGACCTACAAGCCGAGTTTGGTAGATCTGCCACCTCTCTCTATCCCTTCTACTTCTAAAAATATTTCTTCTTTAGATGTGACAACAAGGATGACAACCCTCCCCCACCTTCTCAGGATCCTCCTTCAACTCCTTACCATCCAAAATGGGTTCGTGCTACTTGGGATGTAGCAGGCGCTCTTGCAGGTGATCCTACAGATCAACAACGTACACGTTATCAGTTTTATAAAGCCTCTTCTTTACTAGCTTAAGCTTCAACGAGTTATGTTCCTAACACCTTTACAAAAGCTTCAGGCCATCTAGATTGGGATGCAGCTATGAATGAAAAATATAGTGCATTATTAGCAAATGATACATGGGATCTTGTTCCTCTTCCAAAGGGACGAAAACTTATTAGATGCAAATGCATTTACATAACCAAGTTTGGACGAGATGGAAAAGTTGATAAACATAAACCTCGTCTTGTTGCTAAGGGCTTTTCACAAATTGAAGGAATTTACTATCCTGAAACCTTCTCCGCTATTGCGAAAATGAACTCTATCCACCTTGTTCTTTCCCTTGCTGCCTCCTTCAAGTGGGAAGTCCATCAGATGGATGTTAAATCTGCCTTCTTGTATGGGGACTTGCATGAAGAGATGTATATGGAACATCCTCCTCGATATATACAAATAGACTCCAACCTTGTATGTCGGCTTAAGAAATCCCTTTATGGTTTGAAGCAATCCCCTTGGGCTTGGTATACAAAAATGGATAGCTTTCTTTTAGATACTGGCTTTTCTAGGTGTCATTTTGGTAATACTGTCTATACCAAGAAAGTGCGTAAATCTCTTATCATTCTTGTTCTTTATGTTGATGATCTTATCCTTACTGGTAGTGATCCCAACCTTATAAACCATGTGAAGTCTAGCCTTAAAAAGAATTTTGAAATGACAGACTTAGGACACTTGCATTATTTTCTTGGTCTTCAAGTATTGCAAACCAAGGAAGGTATTTCCCTTTCCCAGTCCAAGTATGCCTGTGATCTTGTATGCCACTTTCACATGGAATACTGTAAGCCATCCCCTTCTCCCTTTTAGTATGGAGCCAAAATTTCAGACACTTGTACTTCCACTGAAGTTAATGCTACCTTGTATCGTCAGCTTGAAAGAAAGCTTTTGTATCTGACCCATACTCATCCTGATCTTTCCTTTTGTGTTGGCCTTATTACTCAGTTTATGCAAAACCCACATGAAAGTCATTGGAAAGAAGCTAAAATAATAATTCATTATGTTTGAGGTACATTTCAATTTTGGATTCATTGTAATGCAGAAGCATCTCCTCTATTTGTTGGTTTCACTGATTCTGATTGGCCTAGTGACCCTGATGATCGGAAGTCTACTATTGATTGTGTCTTCACTCTTGGTTTTGGACCTATTATATGGTCTTGCAAGAAACAAAGTGCCATTTCTCTTTCTTCAGCAGAAGAAGAGTATCGTGGTGCCATAGAAACTAGTAGGGAAGCCATGTGGCTTCGTCAGTTCTTGTCAGAGTTTGGTTTTCAACAACAACATTCGACTACGGTTTGGTGTGATAATCAAAGTGCCATTCAACTATGCAAAGATATAGTCGAAGATCAGCATAGGAAACATGTTGAACTACACATGCACTTCATTAGAAATCTCATTCATGACCATGTTCTTGAAGTGCAATATTGTTCAACAGATGATAAAGTTGCAGATATATTTACAAAGGTTCTCACAGAGACGAAGTTTACTAAACTTTGATTTATGGTTGGAGTTTTGGAAGTTTTCACTAAGGGGGGATAGGCTCTACTGCATCCTTCCTTCTCTGATTGTGTCATATTTGTACATCCTTCAATCATATCCCAAGTTATTCTTAAGGGGGGATGTAGGATATTTCGACGCATAGGAAATAGTTAAGTATAACTTGGTCTAGTGTAGAGCTAGGTAAAGTGTGTTTCTTTACTATGTACTTTTGTAACTTACAATTCGATGGTCATGATATGTTATAGGCATGAAGTGATCTAACGGTTTATTCTCTCCTCGGTATTACCAACACTTGATTCGTGGCTTAACACCCGATTGATCCATGACCTCTATTTAAAGAGCATGGAGGGTCATTTGTAGGGTGACCGTTCATGAGAGAAGCTTATGTAAATTTTCTTTCTTTTATTAATAAATTGCCTGAATTGGTCGCATTGGCTTAGGTCATGGACTGTTTCCCTCTTTGAGGGTTTTAACCACATCAAGAATACTCGTGTATTGATCTGTGATCTATTTGTGAGCGGTGTCCTTTGGTGTTCTATCTGAGGAACTTACCCTGTAAATTCCTGCAAGCCACAAACTCCTATTTTAGATTGCTGGGTTTTTACAAGCTTTATAGGCCTCTTTAAAATCTCCATCATGCCCACACAACTCCTTCATGAAGTCAAACCTCATTATCTTGACTTGACTTTCCTATACAGTTATATTCCTCCTGCTCAAAGCATCAACAATTTAACAGCTTGGCCACTAATGTGCTTCAAAACAAAAGTAAAATTTTGGAGATATTTGATCCAATTGACATGATTTTGGCTCCATTTGGGTTTTTGCATGATGTACTATAGAGCATGGCTATCTGTGTATAAGACATATTCTTTAGACATTAAATAATTTCTCTGTTTCTTTTGAGATTGAACCACAACATAGAACTCCTTGTTATAAGAAGTATATCTCCTTCTAGAATCATTCAATTTTTTCTTTGAGCTAGGGTATGGGTTTATCCTCATGGCTTAACACAATGCCAATTGCTTCTCCACTAGCATCACATTTCACTTGGAAAGGCTCTTCTAAATCGAGAAACACTAGAATAAGTTGGTCAATGATCTTCTTCTTCAATAGTTGAAATCCATTATCTACTTTGCTAGTTCATTGAAATAGTTTTTTTGTCTTTCTTTATTGTCTGTACAATTAGAGCATGTATCCTGTAGAAATTTTTAATGAATTTCCTGTACAAACTAGGCAAACCATGAAATCTTCCAACTTAAAAAATTATTTTAGGAGAGGGCCAACAAAAAATATATCTTACCTTCTCAGGATCCATCTTCACAACATCCTTGGATACAACAAAGCCTAAGTACACAAACTCTCTCTTCAAGAATGAACATTTATTCAAGTTGATAAGCAATTTCTCTTATTACAACTTCTCTAATACATACCTCAAATACCGTAAGTGTTCTTCTTTTCACTTGCTATAAACCAAAATGTCATATAGACATAAAATTATAAATTTCCCTATAAACTCCTTTAATAACTCGTTCATCAATCTCATGAAGTTATTTGGTGCATTGGACAACCCAAATGGCATGACCAACCATTCATACAACCCATCATTTTTTTAAAGGTTGCCATCCACTAATCTGCCTCTCTCATCCTAATTTGATGGTATCCACTCTTGAGATCAATCTTAGAGTAACAACTAGCACAACTCAAACATTCCAACAAATCATCTGTGTGAGGTAAAGGAAATTGATACTTGATTGTGATCTTGTAGAATGCTCTAGAATCTTGACACATGTACCAACCACTGTCTTTCTTAGTTATCAACACTATTAGCACTAGACATTGACTAAGGGTTTCACTGATTAGTCCTTTGTCCCACAACTCTTGAACTTGCTTTCTAATTTATTCATTCTCTAGAGGGGAAATTCTATATGAAACTTTATTTGGTAGACTTGATTATATTATCAAGTAAATATGGTGACTTATACTCCTCATAGGTGACAACTCATTTGGTAAGTCATCCACTACAATATCACTATACTCATTCAATATATCTTGAATTTCTAAAGGAAACTTAGTCACGATAATGGAAATAAGAATTACCCTAGACTTACAAACCAAAGAAAATATCACCTCATTTTCCTGCATCTACTACAAAAATTATTTCCCACTCAACAAAAATGCCTTCGAATCAGTGCTTTCTCATGTCCCCTCTTCTTGTAAAGGCAGCAAGGTATGGTTGATGCATTCCTTATCGAATTTGTAGATGTTTCTTTTCCTATCATGCACAACTCCTCTATCAATATGCCATTGTCTACCTAATAGAATATGGCACACATCCATGGGGATGATATCACACAAGATTTTGTCTTTATAGCTACCTGTCTACAACTCCACTTCACAGTGTTCATTCACCAACAATTGATGCCCCTTTTGAATCCATGACATCTTATAATGTGTGTATGATTCATCTTCTTCAGATTCAATTTTTCCACCACTTTTGTAGACACCAAGTTGTTTGTCCTGCGGCCAAAAATCCCCACCTTACAACATTTTCCTTTTTATTTTCCAAATAGTCTTGAACAAATCCTTCCTCAGAGTTGGATAGCAACTTCCTTCTTTAGTTTCAACAATACTATATTGAGCAATAAATACTCTCTTGTCTCTGGTACATTTTCTTCCTCATGGACCTTTAGTTCCCCTTATTCTATTCGGGCAAGAATAACACATCTCTGGCCCACATCTCTATCTTTTGGACATTCATATGCCATATGTCCAAGATTTCCACACCTGTATCTTTGGTACATTATCTTCTCTACGAGCTCTTTTGCATGAAAACAACACTCATACTGTGGATTCTCCGGTCACTCATTCAAAAGCACAAAATATATTTTCCTCTGCCTCTTCCTCATCCTCTGGAAAGGGACGGTCACCCTTTGAAGTCTCCCTCTTGTTGTTGTTATGGACTTGAGCTACTGGCTCCTTCCTTTTGTGTTATAGAACTTCCTCTACTTGATTGTTGTCCTTTTTCTTTAGATATGTTTTTTCCTCTACCAAAATACTTCCTTCCATGCTTCTTCTCAGCCTTCAAAGAAACATGGTATTATTTTTCCACCGTTCTTAGTGATAACACAATGATTTCGTCTTCAATGTATAGCCTAGGACCATTAATATATCTGGTTATCTTCTCTACGAGCTCTTTTGCATATCCATCCCTAATTTTCACCTTATAGAAATCTTTTGTGTACTCCCTCATATTCATCAATCTCTTCCCAATATTTTGTGTCTTCTTAAATAAAGTGAGTTGATAATCCTTTAGCAAGAACTTGATTCTAAGCTTTGCGATGATTCTATCCCAACTCTTAATTTTTTGCTTATTCTTCCTTCTCTTTTTAGCATGTGCACCATTCCACTATAAAGTTGCATGTCCCTTCATTTGGTGACAATAAATTTAACCTTCTTTTCCCCACCCATCTCCTCGTATTCGAAGAAATTATCCATCTCAATGATCTAGTCTATGAGCTCTTATGGATTCATTCTACGAGTGTAAGAAGATAGAACAAGATTCGCCTTTGTGGTAGATCCTAGAACTACCTTCAATATTTTGGATTCTATAGGCTTTCCAACTGCTTCTTCCTCTGGAGACTCTTTTTATTCTCGCGTATATCTTTTAGATTTAGGTTCTCTTTGTTTGATAGTTTTAATTGTTTCCAATCGTTCTTCTCATCATTGCAAACTCGCATCACCTCAGCTCTGGCTACACGAATTTTTCCTTTCTAGAATTGTTTGACACCTCGTCCAAATTTATGGGCCACGGTCAATGCATTTCTCCTCGAGCGGATGCAGGATTCCAATCATTTGTGAGGTATAAGAGTAAATTCCTATTATAATATATACGAACTGATAATACCTCATAATACAGGCTCAAGATATGTCAACACTTAACCCTTTAAGCCTTAAGCCTGAACCCTTTAAGCCACAAATGTGTCAAATCTAGAACCATCACGACCAAGATCTATTGAAATTGAGCCACCAAAGCCAACAATGTTGCAATTTATCAAATAGAGGAGGGATTACCTTTAATAAAATCATTAGGTTGAATCCTTTTACAATATCCACCAAGACCAAGCTTTATGTGTTAATCGACAACTGCAGGCTCACTCCATAGCTCCTAACGCTTAAGACTTTCATCGTGGTCCATGCAATATGACCAAACCTCAAGACTTGGGTCCCTGGTTCCCCAACCTGGACCTTTTTGTTAAGTGCACACAATGGAAACCTTTGGGAAGATGGACTCCGAGGGATGGGATTTTTTTCCGTCAAGCTTTATTACTTGACTCTCGCTTTTTGTTGTCCCCGACTCTCTTAAAAAGAGTGCACACCATTTTACCTTGAGGAGGAGTTAGCAATTCGTAGTGGCGACTTGTTAGTATTTCCATCCAGTATGCTGGTCCACTTTCCATGCGTATTCCATGTTGACCAGCCTCACGTGTTTCCCTGCCGCCCACTCATCCTGGCCATTCCGTCGCATGCTACCTCTTCAATTTCCTCGGGAAAAAACCTTAAGGGAATCTATATTGTGATGGATTATTTTGACAAAACCTTCGTTCTGTCTCCTCGACGCACGTTAATAGATTGACTCTCATCGAAGCTCTTAAAAAAACTAACGCACGTTAATAGATTGACTCTCATCGAAGCTCTTAAAAAAACTAAGTATTCACGTCAGTTTCGTTTCACTTGCATACAGTGACCTCTATCTCTATTATGGGGATTCAAATCAAGGTTTGGGAATAACACAAATCTTTATGGCATTAATAATAGATCGCGAATCTAAGACACCAATGTCTCAAGAATAAGAAGAGATGAAGGAGATGCAAGATAAAGAAAGTTGGAAGAATGTAGAGAGAAAAAAGAAAGCTACAGCACCAATCTCGCCAAGAAAGACGAGGAGCCATACAATTAGAAACTAAGAAAGAAAATTATAGGTTCGATAGACCAATTTGGTCTCAGTGGACATTAACCATCATCATCATCATCATCAATATGTGTATGCACGTGTCATCAATTTAAATAAAGAGAAACAATTGTAAAAGGATGACTTAAAACAATTTACCAAAAAATCACACTGCACTCTAATTCTCTTCTTATTTTATTAATCCAATAATTTATATGAATAAATAGTCCATTTATTTAATCCAATAATTGATATGAATAAAGGAGTCATCTACTGAGGTGGAGGAATTGGTCAGACGGCTAAAAGTGGCTGGAATTCAGGCAAAACAATTCAAAAACTCTTGTAGAGACAGTGTTTGAATCATGTTTTTGATGGTGGAAATGAATTCAACACCATCAAAAATGTTGAAAAACTATAACTTGGATTTACAAAAATCCTTGATAGGTTTTGTCTAAATATAACTGGAATTTCCATAGCTTTTCGGGCAATTCCTTTGGTTAGTTAGATTAAGGCATGAATAAATACTATAGGTCTAGATCCCCAAAAAGAAATTGGATAGGTCATTCTTAACATAATAAAATGAATTACAAAAATTAAATAAATTTAATGAATTACATTGCAATAAAAAACAAATTCTATCCTAACAATCAATACATTGAGGAACCAACTCCTTTCATAAAAAAATTTGACCTTTTAATTAATTAGATTTACAAATGCCCTACATCATTTAACTTTTACCATATTTCCTTAAATTAAAAAAATAAACTTTTAATTTGTTAAAAGAACTTTTACCATATTTCCTTAAATTAAAAAACAATAAACTTTTAATTTGTTAAAAAAGCACATTTTGATTATCAATAAAGTATATATTTATATATAATTTTTTTACCAAGAAAAAAATGAAAAAATGGCTTCCCATTATCATCTTTTTATGATTTTTCAAGTATTTTTGTGCTTTCGTCCTATTATAATTTCCTTATTAATTTCAATGTTATTCCTCCACCTAATATTAGGTTCTAAGTTTCACTCTCAAACTGTTCATAATGATCAACACCGCATGGTTTCTTTTAATATATCTCTTTAGTCTATGGTGAGGGTTTCTCTTAACACGTCACACCATAATTACATGTTCTCTTGATATTACATGTGCTCTAACATGAGAGAGTGTTTTGTGTCTTCCTCTTACCAATGATGAATACCTTTGATCAAGAAAGTTCCTTTCCATAACACCACATGAAATGAAATAGAAACGTTTTCACATGAGTGCATTTTTCTGTCTTCATTTTTAACAATGATGAAGGCATTTGATAAAGAAAGTGTGTGGTATTACTATTTTGAGATGGTTTAAAAATATATATAAAAAAGTTTGTGTTATTATAAAAAGTTATTTTTGTGTTGAGAGGCACTTTACAACTTAGGGTAGATGTGTATTGCTTTTACGTCCAGAGGTGAATATCCACAATGATATCCACGAGGACTGTAAAGATTTAAATGTTGGCTAAACTAATAACAAAAGTTAAAAGTAATAAACACGAAACGTTGACAGAATGAACACAAAACTGTGGATAATCCGGACCACTGCAAAAAACTACCATAGAAGCTTGAAATCTAACATAACTTTCATGTGCGGAGGGGAAACATTGAAGGAGATTTGTATTCTTGAAATCTTGAGGAAAAAAATTGAGAGGAGAACTGCAGACCTGCAATTATACCCAGGTCATAAAAGCTCTTCTCTCAATAACTTTTCATTCATATTCTTTCTGATTTAGTCCTGGTGATGGACCCCCTTTGGGGTTTGAAATTTCGACAGAATGAACACGAAACTGTGGATAATCCAGAACCACTGCAAAAAACTACCACAGAAGCTTGAAATCTAACATAACTTCCTTGTACGGAGGGGAAACATGGAAGGAGATCTGTCTTCTCGAAATCTTGAGGATAAAAATTGAGAGGAGAACTGCAGACCTGCAATTATACCCAGGCTATAAAAGATCTTCTCTCAATAAGTTTTCATTCATATTCTTTCTGATTTAGTCCTGATGATGGACCAACTTTGGGGTTTGAAACGTTGATAGAATGAACATGAAACTGTGGATAATCCGTATCATACCACTGCAAAAAACTACCACAGAAGCCTGAAATCTAACATAACTTCCCCGTACGGAGGAGAAACATGGAAGGATATCTGTCTTCTAGAAATCTTGAGGATAAACATTGAGAGGAGAACTGTAGACCTGCAATTATACCCAGTTCGTAAAAGCTCTTATCTTAATAAGTTTTCATTCATATTCTTTTTGATTTAGTCCTGATGATGGATCCCCTTTGGGGTTTGAAACGTCGACATAATGAACACAAAACTGTGGATAATCCGGATCATACCACTACAAAAAACTACCACAGAAGCTTGAAATCTAACATAACTTCCCTGTACAGAGGGGAAACATGGAAGGAGATCTGTCTTCTTGAAATCTTGAGGATAAGAATTGAGAGGACACTTTTTTTTCTGATTAATAAAATTATGTATCTGAGGACACTTCTGCCATTATTGTGGTATCAGAGCTATGGTAATGCTGCAGTGGATTTGAGGAGATTTCAGCTCAAGAAAGTCCTGGAAAACTCCATTCAGTTGGTGAACAAATCATTGGTATGAAATTACCCAGTTTTATGCTCAACAAATTTTTTTTTTCTTATACTTTTAATCTGCAAATTGTTTCTATTAAATCTTTGATGCTGGAACATATGCCCATGTTGGAATTTAATATAAATTTGGAAGGTATTTTTTAATTGATGTAATATTGGAAGCGTTGAAGAATTGAACGAGATCAACTGTGGCGCTTGCTTTTGATGTCTGATACTGGCTCTGCGTTCTTAACGTATTCGGCAAGTGCCTGACAGTCTGAACAGAGAGCGAGGCCTGTGAAGTCGAGATCTTCGCATGTTTTTGTACTCAGATGCTCTGACCTTGCCACCTGAATGACAACAGCAAGGATCCAAGCACGGTCTTGAACAACCGTTCGGTCGTTCTAAAGTATTTTTGTGTTGAATCGCTCTTTTAAAAATGCCGACGATACCTATTTGAATTCGCTAGACACCTGGGATGGAACTTTGAATAAAGAATTCACTCAAAGCAGTTTAATTGTAATACCACGTTGGTGGCCGTCCAGAGTTATCAATTGCGACAGCGTGTGAAGTGAAAGCTGGAAAGTGATTGCGAGCAGCGTCCCTGTACTCTTTGAAATATTTCTAAAAATTGAATGGCCTCCCTGGAATAGCAAAGGATTGTAACAGTGCAATTCTTCTGCAGCATCTAGACTAAGTCAAGATTTCCTGTACAAACCAGTTGTGCTCCAAAAAATCTCTCTGTTCCCTCGATTCGAATCCCCCTCATCCGGCTTATAAAAACCGGTTTTATTCCCTGCTCCATATTTTCACCATGCCCAGTGATCCGAGGGGACATCTTCCCCGTTGGGGTTTTTACTTCCTATGGCTGCTGGAACATAGACAATCCTTTTCTGCAGTGTTTTTCGTCTTTTAATTGCTTGGCTTTTGGCAGTAGAGTTTGCAATCTTGGGCGCAAGGGAACTGCTTGATGCTGAGGATCCTTGTGCGGTCTTTTTGGAGATAAGGAGGGCCGTTGAGGGATTGGTGAGGGAATCAGTCTCGTCCTTCTTGCTAGATATTTCGGCTATGTTTGGGGTTCTTGAAATTTCAAACGATGCAGTGCCACAGACCATCTGAATTGAATGTTGATTGCTCTTCAGCATAAGTAAAATGAGATGTTCGAGTTGCTGACTGTTTTAGGAACAGTAAAGGTTCTGTTAATTTATAAGTTTTACTGTTGTTTGTGCGGCTAATGGACCATATTTGTATTTTGGTTGATCAAGAGAGGTAGCGCCTGAGTCGATTGGTGCTAAAGGTTTCATCATTTTTTTTTATTTTTTATTTTAAATGGAAAGTATGAAAAGGCACTTTTTGAAGAGTAATCATATATTATTTTATGGAGAGATAAGGTATGTTTTTTAAATTGTAATTTTTTTTGGAGTAATAAGGAGTTTTATTTGTAACTTGGAGAGATAAGGTGTGTTGGGTAAATTTTTTTTCCAGGAGTTATTTCAATTGGGATCATCAAATTGTAACTCAAAGTAATTTTTACTTTGAGGGGGGGTAATTTTTTTTTTTTTTTTTTTTTTTTTTACCAGATTGTGCAAGGCACCATTGTAAAAGATCAAAATTTTGAAGTTGCCCTGTAATAATTGAGAAATTGACTAGAGCCAAGTGCAAAGCTCAGTCAATATTCTCCTGTTTTGACGACTATTCGTGGGTCAAGGCCAAGCCCCGATAGATCGTGTTTTTTTTTGCGTGGTGTGTTGTGTTGACTATCTTTCCTTTCTGTTCTGCTTCTTGGTGCGTCTCTTCATCGCTAAAAATGTCTAAGTTGATTAACTTATTTTCTGATTCCGACAAACTAGAAGGCACCAAATCTTATAAAACGTGGCATCGTCTTATTGAAAGCACACTTATTTATAATGAATTATGGCAAGGAATATGTGATGGCGATGTTAAGCCGAATAAACCCACAAATGCAGATGCACTGGAAAAATGGGAAATCAAGAATGCTAAAGCCTTAGCTCTTATTAAATCGTTTGTAAATGATGAAATGTATGTACATATAGAGAATGCCACAGATGCATGGACTGCCTTGAAAACTTTTAAAGACCTCTTTGATACTCAGCCTGAATCAAAGAAGGTTGATCTACAATTAAAATAGTTGCAACAAAAATTAACTGAAGGTGGTGATGTTCTTGAATATCTCTCAAGACTTAAGAATATTTAGCAAGAGATTATTAATGCTGGTTTTCCCGCAATTGATGATAGCTTTATGGTCACAATTGTAATTGCTGGGCTTCCTTCTTCCTATACGCATTTTTTAGAGACTTTGCAAGTAACTGGGAAATTAGAAAAACTAAAGTTTGATGAACTTTGTGAAATGTTAAGTCAACATGATAAAACTTTTGGGAAGAAGACGAAATTTGGTGAAGATGTTTTTCTCACAGAGGCCAGCACCAGTAAATCATCTTCAGATAGTTCTCGAGGAAGAGGCAGATGGAATCAGAATCAAGCAGCACAAAATAGAGGACGAAGTCAAAAAAGAGGAAACAATTTTAACAGAGGAGGAAGAAATAATTTTCAAGGAAGAGGAAACAACCAAGGAAGAGGGAATTTTCAAGAACAAGGATATAATAATCAAGGAAGAGGACGATCTCAACATCGAAGTCAAAGCAGAGGCAGAGGACAATCTTCAGGAAGAGGTAGAGACTTAAGTCAAATTGTGTGTCGAAGATGTAACAAAGTTGGCCATTATGCTGAAGATTGTCGAACATCACTTAATAAAATTCCCAAGTTTCAGCAGCAGTCAGCACAATTTGCAAACGACCAAGATGAAGATAGTTCAGAATATGTTTTTACTTCCTCACCAGCTTCACAAATTTCATCTCATCTTAGAAGTGACTATGAAGATGCCTGGATCTTGGATTCCGGGGCAACTCAGCACATGACTTGTCGACGTGACTTTTTCTGGAATTTTCAAGAATGCCAACTTAATTCAATTTTTCTTGCTGATGATACAAAACATACTCCTTATGGAAAAGGAGTAGTAAAATTTTTTCTCCCTGACATTGGAGAAAAAATGATTTCCAATGTATGATATGTACCCAGTTTCAAGAAAAATTTTCTCCCCTTAGTCACGATTCGACAAGCGGGACATCAGGTGCTTATGGAAGATGGTTTAGTGAAGATTAATTCAATGAAACAGAACTTGAAAACAGTCATGACAGGTTATGAAGATGGAAAACTGTTACGGATGAAAGGGACAGTTATTCCAAGGCATTCTGATTTTGCAGGAGCAGTGACTACAGGTATTTCACCTATCAGACTATGGCATGTAAGATATGGACATTTGAATTTTGAGAGTCTTTCTCAATTGCAGAAACAAGGAATGGTTAAAGGACTTCCCACATTCAAAAGGGAAGATGCAAAATGTGAAGCTTGCATTTATGGTAAACAAAATCGAGAAAGTTTTCCAACAAGTCCATGGCGTGCAAACAGGCGGCTACAACTAATTCACAGTGATGTTTGTGGTCCACTACAAACCTCATTTGGTGGTTGCAAGTATTTCCTACTATTCATTGATGATTTCAGCAAAATGACTTGGGTCTACTTTTTGAAGAACAAGTCAGAAGCATTTGATAAGTTTAAAATTTTTTGCCAACTTGTTGAAAATGAAGTCAAAGAAAAGATAGGTACTCTCAGGACGGATAATGGGGGAGAATTCACTTCAAATGAATTCAAAAATTATTGCAGTGAAAATGGCATAAGACGACATCTCACTAATGTTTACACTCCACAGCAAAATG
>APFE031594700.1:0-91568 GCA_000404065.3 Pinus taeda | reverse complement strand
TTAACCTTTGTTTTGTTTTATTATTCACCTGGTTAACCTAGCTCCTTAAATATAATAATATTTTAACATTAAATTAGTTGCAGGAAGTTTGAATGGGGTTCTTGGGTGGAAAAGTAGCCGTTAGATTGTTTTAACCGTTGGAGTCTCTGCTTAGACGCTGATCTAGATCTGTATCTTCATCTTGTCCTGACGATGAACCACATTGGTTGGTTCAAAACGCGTCGACAAAAGTCTTTCTTATGTGATTTACGCTGAAGCTCTCCTTATAATCATAAGCTTTATTACAATACCATGGGCCAATCATGAGTTATCAATATGACATATGCAAAAACCATAACTTATTTCACAACCAAAATAATTTTTTTAATTTAATTTTATACCATTTTTTTAATTAAATCTAAAAGGAAAAAAATTATAATTTCTTTTAAGATATATCTTAACCCTCCACACTCACAACTACTAAAAATATTCCCATAGAAATTAAATCAAGATTTTAGTAAAATTAAAATGATAATATTTTTATCCATAAAGATGTGAAATTTATATAATATAAAAAATATTATTAAGAACCAACATAGATCCATCTTAACTAAGTATCTAAGCGATGAGAGAAAGCAAAGTGACTAACAATAATAGAGGAAATATAACGCATGTTTCTTTTAATTTTTTCATTATTGTATTTTCTTTGACATGATTGATCCAAAATATAGGTTTAATATTTTACAACCAATTATGTTTTTTTTCTAAATTTAGAAACTTCTTTAAACATGATACAAAGGGATCAAATTTAAGAGGGGGTGTGGAGAGAGAGATGGAGGGAGATAGTGGCAAAGATGGAGGTTGGAGAGAGAGAGATGGATTTGGAAGGAGAGAGAGAGGGAGGAAAGAACAAAGACATAATGAGATAGAGTTGGAGAGAGAGAGAGTGAGGGAGAGAGGAGAGCATGGAAGAGAGATAAGAGGAGTGGAGAGAGAGAGAGAGAGAGAGAGAGAGAGAGAGAGAGAATAAGAGGGGGAGGGAGATAGTGATAGAGTTGGAGGCGAGAGAGAGAGTGAGAGATTGGGGGAGGAGAGATAGAGGGTAGTGGGAGAGAAATGGAGAGAGACGAATGAATATAGAGAGGACTAGAGAGAGAGAAGGAGAGAGGGAGGGAGAGATGGAGTTGGACGGGGGGAGAGAGCGTAGGAAGAAGAAACACATATAGTGAGAGGTGGAGAGAGAAATAGAGTGACAATGGATGGGTGGAGAGAGAGTGAGGGAGTGAGGAGAGTGCGGGGGAAAAGAGGGAGAAGGAGAGAGAGGGAGAGAGAAAGACATAGATATGGAGAGAAAGTGTGTATGTTTTGGGGGTGAGATAGAGAGAGGGAATAAGAAAGAGCCACATCGATATAAATATAGATATTATATAGTATTACATAACCAGCCTAGATCCATCTTAACCTCAGATATATGAAGCGCCAAGAGGGATCAAAACTTCTGAGGTGCAAATACTTCCTTAAGTTTTGCATACAAAAAGTAGGTTTTCACTCGAAAGATTTGATCCCTCTCGGAGCTTGATAGGTCTGAGGTTAAGATGGATCTAGGCTAGTAAATAAAATATTTCAATTTCAAATACATATATATTATATAAAACAAGTGAATTTATTTTTTTAAGTTAAAAATTATTGTTAGTGTCTTGCTATAAACAAGCATAGATCCATATTAACGTGATTTCTACCAAGATACTATAGGAATCAAATATCTGAAGATGCAAATATTTTCTTAAGGTTTGCATTCAAAAAAAGATTTCTATATTGAGATATTTGATCCCTCTCAGCACTTGGTATATCAAGAGTTAAGATGGATATTAGATATCAAAAAATTAATTTTATTCTTTATGCAATAACTATAGTCATGTTCATAACTATACTAGTCCTAGTCAAAATTAGAAAATAATAACATAAAATAGTAAACCTCATCATAACTTAAAAGGAAAAAGAAATTATAAATATTAATCTTTTTCTTTTCCCTATCTATTCACAACACTTTATTATATGTACTAATGAGTATATAAATATATTTTTGAGGAATTGTATAAGTATTATCTTAATATTTACATATAAATACATATTGATCTTTTATTAAAAGGAAGAAAAAATACAAAAAGAAGAAATAAAAAATAAAAATAAAATTAGTGTAGTTTTCTAATTGTGATTTTAAAAAGTTTTGTTGGAAAATTCTAAGTCATATGATTAAGGAAAATAGTTTGATTTCTTGAATAAATCAAACATTTACCTTAAAAAACTTTATGATTATGTGCCATAGACACCAATTTGAACACCCCTATTGAAGATGATATAGCTTATTTGGAAGACATTGAGTCTAGGTTTAAGTAGCTTGCTAATGGGAAAGCTAAGGATATTGAATGGTACCAAGATAAAATTTTTAAATGGGAGGGCCTATCCACATCTCTCACATACACAAACTCTTCAATTTGGTAGTGAAGTAATGTTTTCATAAGCATTGGATGCATAGACTTAATGATCCTATCTTCGAATATGTGGTTGAAAATCATCCCATTGGTTTATAGGATCATCATGATTATTCACATTTGAGCCAAGCTATATAGGCTTATTTTGAAAAAAAAGATTAGCCTTTGGCTTGAGAGCCGTGGTAAAATAGCTAAAGGCTAATTTAGCTAATATCATTCAATTATGGACCATCTTTTTACTCTAAGGATCATTGCAAAGGAATTTCACAATAATATTACTAATCACTTCTACTATTTTGTTCACTTTAAAAATGTTTTTAACGCCATCCCTAGGAAAAAGATATGGAAGATGAGAGAAGAGATAATGGTTCCTCTCAATTTGATGGTTATTGCAACAAGGTTACGTGAAAATGTTATTACGAAGCTTAGGACCATTAGGGGTTAATAAGAAGAGATTAATGCAACATTCGAGTCAAGCAAGGGTGACTCTTATCCCCTATAATTTCTTACATATGCATTGATAATTTAGAAGAGTGTTTTGAAGATACAAGTTGTGTTGGCCCCATGTTCACTGATATATTCATAATCCTTCTCCTTTATGTGGTTGATATTGTTATTTTGGCTAGGAGCCATTATGATCTTGGAAAGAAAATAGGAATCCTCCACGGTGGGTATGAATGTAAATACTAGAAAGATAATTAAATAGGAAAAGGTAATATGTGTTAGTTTCAAATATGATGACAATTACTTGGAGAAAATTCCTACGTACAAATATGTTGGAATCAACATCCATGACAAGCTTAATTGGAATTATATCGTTGAAAAAATGATAAATAGATACCATCCTAGATCCCTCTTAACCTTGGATCTATCAAGCGTCAAAAGGGATCAAATCTATCGAGGTGGAAACTTATTTATTCTATGCAAAACTTAAGGAAAGATATGCACCTCGAGAGATTTGATCCCTCTAGACACTTGATAGATCTGAGGTTAAGATGAATCTAGCCTAGTTTAAAACTAAATATATTTATTATGAAAATTGAAGGTCAAAGTTAGAGTTTATGTAGAGAGAATTTATACCTGAGCTTGAGAGGTTTGGTTGTTCTTCTTATTTGACATGCACTAGGTTTTTTTAGGTTAAAATTTCATATTGGAAAAATAGAGAGAGTGAGAGAAATATTACACACACAACACAAAACCACTCTCCTCTTCCTTTATTCATCACAACAATTAGATATGTATATGTTATAATTCACTGACTTCGACAAATCTAGGTCCTAAGAAACTGGATCTACGACTTAGACAGACACAGCTAAAACTCATATGCATGGGAAACAATAAATTCTAGATTGAAACCTACGGACTCACAATGACAACCTATAAATCACATGACATATGACACATGACATGGGAGCATTACATCAAACACCCTCCCTTAATTTTTACA
This sequence comes from Pinus taeda, assembly GCA_000404065.3. Classification (NCBI taxonomy): domain Eukaryota; kingdom Viridiplantae; phylum Streptophyta; class Pinopsida; order Pinales; family Pinaceae; genus Pinus; species Pinus taeda. Next base: position 87,650 of record APFE031594700.1, on the reverse strand, counting down.
TGTTTTAATATCAAAAACACACATTACAACAATAAATGAATCTTTGTCACATTTGCCTGATATTGTCATCACTAGCACTCATATCCACTCTGAAATCTTATGGTTTCCACTCTTTTCTCCACATGTTGTTGAGCTTCCCACTTGATCCATTTAAGACATAATTGCTTCAGACCATTGTTGACATATTTTGAAGAATTGATGCTTATCAACGTCCTAGGGCGCAACGAGTCAGTCTCGATACTGAACCATCCTATGGCACTGCCACCATATGTTGAATCCATGACCTTTCACTACCTTCATTAGTTATCTAGGATAGAATTTTGGGCACACTATGTCTTCAACAAACAATTCTGCAACTTTAGCTTGGATAAAATAACTCTTTCTAACACCTGGAGCATGATGGGTCACACCAGCTTCACCTTATTTAGAACTACCTACAACTAATTCTACCAAAGCACGATGGGTCACATTAGTTTTTTCAATAGTTGGCATGTTCCTTATGGTTCTGTATCATTTTATTTTTACATAATATGATAGCATAGTACAACTTAATAAAACTGCACCATAAACAATTCTACCAACACTTTTTTTTCCTTTAAAAATAAATAGGCCACAAACTTATATGAATATTAATCTTTACATAGACAGTCACGCTAGCACACTATTAGACAACTAAGTACCCTTTATATACAGAGTATGCTAACAAGATTGTCAAATCCCACTATTAAAAATTTGTTCCATACTCGTGACATAAAGTTGTTGTGAATTTTATGAGCAATCAACAATCTAATACTCCATAGCCTTACTCTAAATGATGGAAATACCCATATTTATGCAGATCATATGGGGAATTAGTGATCTAAATATGAATTCCTTCTACATTAATGATACCATGTGTGAACTTGAATCCCACCACCATCATGCCCCCAAATGCAACTCTAGGTCTAACTTAGAGAAGAAATAAAACATTAAGGAAAACTTTCATACTTCGTTTCTTATCAACAAATATCATTTGGATCAATCATTAATTCATTGAAATGGTTGATCTTTAAGTGATTTCACATCCCACACTCAGTTAAGGAGGGAAACATGTTAGTGTCATAATCATTCCAGTGTAGATGACCACAAATTTTCTCCAATCGTAGTATTCAAATAGCATTGAATTGACGTCGACCTAGAAAATGTAGCTATGTGATCTGAAATTGATCTAAGACAAACAATTAAGGTATTACAAACTCATGTGCATGGATGTGCCTATGTTATTTTATGCAACGGATCGATAATATTGTGAACACAAGAACTGAAGAAGTTAAAGAAAACAGAACAGGCAAACATATAAATACACAAGTTTAATAAGAAGTTCACCCAATACTCTTAGGCAACGTCTCCCGGTCCAGCCTTCAGTGGTGGCCTGTTTATTATGCTTTCAAAGTGTAGTTTTTACAACAGTGAACTCAATTTGAGTCTCACACAATAGATATAAATAAGCAAGACTGTACTTGGATCCCCCAAGTCTCTGGAGTACACAGACTCTCCTTACTGACTCTCGACCTCTATTGGTCACAATAGTATGAGCCCAATCTAAGACTCATACATGATAGGAATTACAGAGGAGTGCACTTGAACCTTTTAGGCCTTTTTCGGAGTTCATAGACTCTCTGACTCTCTCTATCTCTGCCTTAACTCTGGCTCGATGCTGCCTTTTCTTCTGTAGGTCAGCTCGACTTCTTCTCTCTGCTCTCGGCTTATTGCCAAAATTTCTAACTACTTACTATTCTTCTGTCAGTATGTGGCTTTAAAGCAAATCTGATTCCCGACTATTCATTTTCGCTTCCCCTGGCTCTGTCCATTTGAATCCCTCTGTCCTGCATAATCAGTCACTGTATAATGCCTCACAGGGAGGTAGCTAGCTATTTCATAATGAACTGAGTGTCAGTTCTCTTGGATGTCTTCTAAACGACCATTTTTTTTTTCGCTTACTCCAAAAGTGCCCACAAAACACGACCTTCTCCCAATGCATTGTCCCTATCGGACTTCAAACCCTATACGACTCTACCTGTTAGCCTCGTCAAATATGATCACCCATCAGAATGCATCTCTGTCATTGATCTAGGGCCTCCAAATCCTAGGTCATCGTCCATATTGGGCAGATAGGTAACATGATGTTTACCTGTCCGATGTGAGTAGTTTTCTCTCTCTTTTTCTAGACACGTGGAAACCATTGTATGGCATCGGGCAAGACTCGATTTTCACCGCTTAGTGCTCGAAGCCCTTCCGATATCCTACCAGTTTTTATGGGACCTCGCTTCTGACGGAATCGGAATGATATCCGTTGCATTTAATGAATTTTCGGGTTCGAGTGCTTGTAGCCTTTCCTTCTTTGAGGGGTTTTCCCTACGATATGCGATTAGCGACTTGTCGCTAATCACATATCAGAAACTATCCTCATTTATCGAAATGGCTTCTGTATTTGCTAATTTGCGATAACGCGCATTACCATGGGCCAACGGTCTACGCGCTTGATCGATGGTCCTCGTTTCTCCATGCTGATCACAAGTTGCAACTGTTACGAGGATATCTCCGATAAGCTTGAACTTTATAAGATTTGTAGCCTTTGGCATAATTTTTGAAGATTTCATGAAAAATTAGAGAGTGCTTTAGGATCCAATTTGGATCATGGCCTTCCCACTGAAAAAGCTTTTGTACCACCAAAATTTGGTTTTTAAGCATCAATCACGTGAGGATATAGCTTCCTTGCTTGCCCAATTCTATCAATCTTCCACTGCTTGGTTTTGAACCTTTGAGTCCAATCCTGAGGTACTTAACATCCCCTATGCGTGTAGTTGTCACCTTCCTGTCCAGAACAATGTCTTCCTGTAATTCATCGAGATATTCAAGCAACAGATCATCAATAGAAGGTAATTGACTTTGTTCTTCGGGATCTTCAATCAATGAAGGTTCAAACAGTCTCAAGCTTTCTGCATTAACTACTGAATAGATGTGCATGTAAGCTGGCAAATCAAGGCAGAAAGCATTCTCATCGATTTTCTCAACTATCTTGAAAGGTGCATATCTTATTGGTTTCAACTTCTTACCTTCACCTTTCATTTTTTCTTTGCTGATACACAACCATACTTCATCACCAACTTGGAAACTATGCTCAATTTGATGCTTATCATGCCTTGCCTTGTACTTGGATTGGCTATTTTCCAGCTATTCCTATACTACCTAGTGACTTTCTTGGATTTGTTCAATAAACTTGGTTGCCTTGTCCACATCACTGTGTCCATCACCTCTATGTCTTTACCAAAGACGAAATCCAAGGGAGACCTTGGTGTGAAACCAAAATAGGTCTCGAAAGGAGATCTATGTGTACAAGAATGTTTAGCTCGATTGTAAGCATGTTGCATATAACACAAATTTTCATTCCAAAGCTTGGGATGCTTGTTGCAATAGCCTCTGAGAAACTGGATCACTATCTTGTTGACCACCTCTATTTGGCCATCTATTTGTGGATGAAAGGATGTGATCTTCTTCAGTATGGTGTCCATCAATTCCCATATACTTGACCAAAACTTCCCAACAAATTGGGAATCTCGATCAGATACAGTGGAAGTGGGTAATCCAAAATGAACCCATACATGCTGAAAGAACAAATTTGTTGTTTGTTCAACTGTAATCTATTTGTTACAGGGTATTAAAATACACATTTTGCTGAACCTATCCACAATAACATATAAATAGTCATGACCCTTTTCTAGATTTAGGCAGTCCCCCAACAAAGTCCATGGAAACACTTTCCCAAGGATGAGAAGTAACTGGTAGTGGAGTGTACAAGCCTAGTTTTCTATTGTTGGGCTTGCTTTTAACACACATGGTACACCCTCTTACATTTCTAGAAACTGTTTGATTCATTTTTGGCCAATAACAAAATCTTTGCAGCTGTGCAACTGTTTTACTTACACCAAAGTGACCTGATATTAGAGAAGTGTGTGCTTCTTGAATTATCTTTACTCTTTCGGTTTGAGGAATGCATAACTTTCCAAAACGATACAAGAGTTGGTCCTTAACATGATAATCCAGTTCTTCTACTTGTTTTCCATGACTTAAAGTTTCATATACATCTTTGAAACCTATATCTTGAGCATACTGTTCAATGTAGCTTTCATGCAATACTGAATCTTGCTTAATTATAGTAGAAGCATTTATGATTGGTCTGGACAACATATTTGCAACTTTATTGTGTATGCCCTTTTTATATCTGATGACAAGATGAAATTGTTGTAGAAATCCCATCCACCTATAGTGTCTTGATTGTTGCAACTTAGTTTGTGAGTGTAAATATTGAAGTGGTTGATGATGAGTATGTATAACTGTCTCTTTTCCCATTAAATAATGTTTCCACTTTTTCACATTCTGTATTAATGCATACAATTCTTTATCATATGTGGGATAATTAACTACTATAGAATTAAATTTCTCCGAATGATAACATATGGGTTTACCATGCTGCATCAACACTGCTCCCATGGCATAGTCACTGGCATCCATTTAAATCTCAAAGGGTCTTTGAAGATTGGGCAGTGCTAGTACTGGTGTTGTACTAATCTTTTCTTTTAAGGTGTCGAAGGCTTTCTGTTGTTTGCCTTCCCACTGAAACACCTTGTTCAATCCTGTTAAAGCATGTAAGGGAGTTGCAATCAAGGAAAATTTAGAAATAAACTTTCTCCAATACTGTGCTGCTCCTAGGAAGCTTCTAACTTCTGTAGTAGATTTGGGTTTAGGCCAGTTTACAATGACTGCAACCTTAGAGGGATCTATCTTCAATTCACAACCCCCTACAATATGACCCTAATAATTCAAAGATGTTTTGCCAAATTCACATTTTGATAGCTTAACATAAAGATTTTCTCTTTTCAAAACATCTAAAGTCTGCTTTACATGCTTCAAATGTTCTTCCCATGTTTTACTAAATATAAGAATGTCATCTAGATATACAATGACAAAATCATCAATAAAAGGCTTGAGTACATCATTCATTACTCTCATGAAAGTAGCAGGAGCATTAGTTAAGCCAAAAGGCATAACTAACCACTCATAAAATCCCTGCTTTGTATTGAAAGCAGTCTTCCATGCATATTGCTCTTCAACTCTGACCTAATGGTAGCCACTATGCAAGTCCAACTTGGAAAATTAAACAGCTGCTTTCAGCTAATCTAATAGATCATCTATGCGAGGAAGGGGATAACGATTTTTGATCGTTATCTTATTCAACACTTGGTAATCAATGCACATTCTCCATGAGCTATCTTTCTTTCTCACCAAGACAATTGGAGACCCACATGGTGACGTGCTAGGTCTGATGAACCCTTTCTCGAGAAGTTCCTGTACCTTCTTCTTGATTGTCTCATTCTCTAAAGCAGACAACCTGTACATTCTGATGTTAGGCACATCTTGCTACAAATTAATATCATGTACTATTTCATGTTTGGGTGGCAGACCATTAGGTTCTTGAAATAGAATATCATATTCTAAAACAACTTTTTCTAAATTAGCTTGTTGTTTAGCACTGTAGCCTTCAAATACATTGGTTTTATCAGGTTTCTTTTCCTTTACAACCAACAGTAAAAATTGTTTGCATGAATTTAAAATTATTTTCGCTTTCCTTGAGTTTATGAGAGTATAATTGTTCTTGAGTTTATGAGCTCTTAGAATATATTCAATTCCATCTTTAACGAGTTGATACTTGTTTTCAGCTCTATAGAAAATGGCTTTTCTATCATACATGTAAGGACTTCCTAAAACAATTCCACATATATCCAAGGGAACAATATCTAACTCAACCTCATCTACAAATGCTGACCCAAAAGAAAACCTAAGTTTACATTGTCTAGTCACTTGTAGATTTGCTTTATCACATACCCAACCCAATGGATATGGATTCTCATGAGGTATGGTTAGTAATCCCAGCATCTTTACAATTTCTTCAGAAATTAAGTTTACTTGTGAGCCACTATCAAACAAAGTATCAACCTTTTGATGCTTGGAAATAAATCTAATATGAAAAAGCTCATGTCTTTTCCTCTCGTTTTCTTCATTATCAGTAGATTCTGTAGAATTACTAGTAGATGCTTAAGAATTTTTACCTTTTATACCTGTGGGTATGATTTTTGTTTCATCCCCTGAGTCTGACCCCAAATCCTTCTGAATAGTTGCAACAATCTTCTTGTTTTTTCCATCATACTTCTTGGGCCTCAGCTCCAGATGTAGAATCCAGTAGTGTTCAACATCATTCCCATCCTTCTTGTAGTAAGTGCATGAAGGTTTGGTCTTTTGTACAATATTTGTCTTCCTCTCTTTCCATTTTTGCTTTCTCTTTTCCTTATTCTTTCTTGCAGTGGGTTTTGATGATCCCCCAACTGTTGGGTTCACATTCTTGCCTCTAGCCTCTAGATGTGTAGCCTGAACAGATACCTCATCTATGCTAGTGGGATTAAACATGAGAATGGTGTGCTTTAAATAGCTATGTAGACCACCTATATGCTTCAGCAGAGTTTCAGGTGGGTCTAAAGAAATACCTAGAATCAAACCTCTTTTTCTAAATTCTTGGGTGTAGCTTTTTACACTTTGCCCTTTTAATTGGTGAAGAGTTTTCCAACTCATCATAGCTTGCTACATATAAGCTAGTGTATAGAATTGTTTTTTAATTGTAGAAACAAATTCATTCTAGGTAGAAAGAATTTTACCATGCTTCTTCAAAATCTGCTTGTGTCCCACCTTCCCACCATACTAGAGCAGTACCTTCAAGGTGTAGGGTAGCCAGCTGAATCTTTCTCCTTTCTGAATCGATGATCTACACTCTGAAATATACATCAATCTATCTAATCCAGTTATCTAGCTTTTCTACATTCAATTATCCATCATAAACTGGCAAATCAAACTTCACATCTAATTTAATCAAAGAAGGTTTCTTCTTTTTCCTTCTAGGACTTTTTTTATGTGAAGAAGATGATGATGAAGGTGATGATGGGGGAGATGTTGGAGAGAGATTATCTTCTTTTCCTTTGCCTTCTTGGTGGGCAACTAGAATAGGTTCTTCTACTCCTTTATCTTGTTTATAGGTTGATGAATCTTCACCTCTACCTCTCTTAAATTCTCTCTACATTTCTTCTACCATGGCTCTCATGGTCATAAAACTGTCCATGAACTGGGAGTTTGATTCCAAGGGACTTTCTTCTTACATTTTCCTCTTAGGATAAACTCTTCCAATTTCTATGTTAGCTTCAACTAACTCTCCTTCTCCTAATTTAAGCTTTGTCCTAGTAGTATTCAGTAAAAATCCATCACAAGCTTGTCTAACCTTAGCAACTTAGAGCTCTGATACCACTTGATTTAAAATTGATCTAAGACAAACAATTAAGGTATTATAGACTCATGTGCATGGATGTGCCTATGTTATTTTATGCAACGGGTCGATAATATTGTGAAATACGTAGGCATTGAAGTAGTTAAAGAAAACATAATAGGGAAACATATAAATACACAAGTTTAATAAGGAGTTCACCCAATACTCCTGGGCTACGTCTCCCTGTCCGACCTTCAGTGGTGGCCTCTCTATTATGTTTTCAAAGCATAGATTTTACAACAGTGAGCTCAATTTGCGTCTCACACAATAGATACAAATAAGCAAGACTGTACTTGGATCCCCCAAGTCTCTGGAGTACACAAACTCTCCTTATTGACGCTCGACCTCTATTTGTCACAGTAGTATGAGCCCAATCTGAGACTCATTCATGACAAAAATTACAGAGGAGTGCGCTTGAACCTCTCAGGCCTTCTCTGGAGTTCACAGACTCTGTGACTCTCTCTATCTCTATCTTCACTCTAGCTCGATGCTACCTTTTCTTCTATAGGTCAGCTTAGCTTCTTTTCTCTTCTCTCGGCTTACTGCCAAACTTGCTCACTGCTTACCGAGTACTATTCTTCTGTCAGTTTGTGGCTTTAAAGCCAATCTGCTTCCCGACTGTTTGTTTCCACTTCCTGGCTTTACGGTTCCCCTGCCTCTATCCATATGAACTCCTCTATCCTGTGTAATCAATCACTATATAATGCCTCACAGGGAGCTGGCCACCTATTTCATAACGAACTGAGTGTCAATTCTCTTGGACATTTTCAAAACGACCATTTTTTTCTTTTTACTCTAGGAATGCCCAGGAAACACGACCTTCTGGCAACACATCATCCCTATTGGACTTCAAATCCTATACAAGTCTGTCTTTTACCCTTGTCAAATTCGGTCACCCATCAAAACACGTCTTCGCCATTGATCTGGGGCCTCCAAATCCTACGGTCATCGTCCATATCAAGCGGATAAGTAACATGATGTTTACCCGTCTGATGTGAGCACTTTCTCTCTCTTCTCCCGGATGCGTGGCAACCATTGTATGGCATTGGGTGGGACTCGTTTCAAACTACTTACCACTTGAAGCCCTTCCGATATCCTGCCAGTTTTTTGTGGGACCCTAATTCTGGCAGAATCAAAATGATATTTGTTGCATTTTATGATTTTTTGGGTCCGAGTGTTTGCGGCCTTTCCTTCTTTGAGGGGTTTTCCCTGTAATATGCGATTATCGACCTATATCAGAAACTACCCCCATTTCTTGAAATGGCCTCTAGATCTGCTAATTTGCGATAACGTGCATTCCCATGGGCCGACAGTCTACGCGCTTGACTGGTGGTCCTTATTGCTCCATGCTGATCACAAGTTGCAACTGTTATGAGGATATCTCCAATAATATTGATCTTTATAAGGCTTTTAGTCTTTGGCATAATTTTTGAAGAGTTCATGAAAACTTAGAGAGTGCTCTAGGATCCAATTTAGATCACTGTGAGGAAAATCGATGAAATATGGGTAGCAGTGGACAAACAACAAGGGATCCATTATAGAGAATTATATCATTGCACCTTTGAATCAGTACACAGATCTCAAATTTCCTTCGTATCTTGACTTTGGCGCCTCTAGATATCTTGCTGGAAACAAACTTCAATGATGATTATAATATTGATAGATCAACGTGCTTCACATTGCAGGAGGAAGACAAAATAACTCTCTTCACAGTCTATTGAGACTCAATCAAAGTTAATTTCTTCAAACAATTATGGTTACATCTCTATAACAACACACTCTTGAAATTAACTACAAAAAAAAATTGGGATAAACACAACTAATATATCTACACACTAAACTAATTTAGTTACAAGGAATCAATCCTCAAATTTGTCTCACTTTCTTGGCACTCCCTTGAGGGAGTCAAGCCAAACCTGCTCTGATACCATATTAGAAAAATACAGAGTGAGATAAATATTACACACACAACACAAAACCACTCTCCTCTTTCTTTATCGATCACAACAATTACATATATATAGGTTATAATTTACTGACTTTGACAAATATAAATCATAATAAAGTGGATCTACGATTGGGACACACAACTACAACTCATACACATTGGAAACAACAAATTCTAGATTGACACCTCTAGATTCATAATGAAATCCTATGAATCACATGACACGTGAAATTGAAGAATTACTTCCAACATGCCACAAGGCCTTTAATATTCATTTATAACTCCAACCATAATCCCAACTACTATAAATAATGAGTCTTTTTCTTATGTTATTTAATTTTCTTAATTAAATATATGATATTTATATTGACATATTATGTTTTTTAAAATGGTTTTAATGTCACATTGTTAGCGAAATGAATATTAAATATGTTAGTTAGATCATTCAATTATAACATTTCAAAGTTCATATTAATGTTTGGGTGAAAGAATGAAATTATCACCAGTCTAGATTCATTTTAATTCTAGATCTAGATCATCCATGGGGTTTTGGATGGACAGTGACCATGTGCTCTATTAAGGCACTTCTTGATGTAAAGTAACTAGTTCAATTCCCCACCCTAATCGGGGTGATATATTGGACATGATTGAGATGTAGTCCCACCAAGACAAAAAGAATAAAAAAAAATTAGATCTAGGTTAAATCTCTTGAGGTGTGAACCTCTTTTAAATTGAAAAGAGACTTGATCCCTCTAGGTGCTTGGTAGATTTGGAGTTAAGATGGATCTAGGTTGGATGTAATAAAAACACCGTTCCCTTTGCACATAAATTTTCCCAAATGAATTTTCCATAGTTTTGTTGATTTGATCCCTCTAGGTGCTTGGTAGATCTAGAGTTAAGATGGGTCTAGGTTGGATGTAATAAAAGCTCCATTCCCTTTCCACATAAAATTTCCCAAATGAATTCCCTCTAGGTGCTTGGTAGATCTGGAGTTAAGATGGGTCTAGGTTGGACGTAATAAAAACTCCATTCCATTTCTGCATAAATTTTCCCAAATGAATTTTCCAAGGTTTTGTGTTCAATTTATTGCGCCGAGAGGCACATTTACAACCCAGTACGACCCCCATGTGTAAGTATGTCCGTGCTCAAATGTTAAATTTTAGCTAATGTCAGCCAACATAAAAATAAAAAATTAGAAATCTAAATAATGTTTATGTTCGTATCTACAATATATAATCATAACGAAAATAGAAAAAATTAATGTTGGCCCGAAGCGAAAAATGAAGATACCCATAGAGATAAAAAAAAAATGTTAAAGGTTAATAAAATTATCTCATGTGTTTGATAGTTCTTTTATCATATAGGTTGAATTTGAATGGATCATAAATTTACCTTCAATAAAAAAATTTACCACATTAAAATTCCAAATTGGGTAACATTTCAAACGTCTTTACTCTTTACTAAAGGCACTACCATTTCTTAAATCAAAGTAAAAAGGTTAATTCAACACAGAATCCAAAATCTTTCTCTAGGATCTTTTAATATTTATTTTAATTAATTACTTGTAAAATGAATATTCAAAAGGAAAAAAATATCTAGGGATATATTAAAATTTCTATACACATAAATATTTCCACATCAAAAATGTAGTTTTATTATAAATTTTGTTATCATGTCATGTAAAAAACATCATTAAATATAAAATTATTGATGAAAGATTAATATTTATATTAATATGATTATTAAATCTAATATTAATATTGATATTAATATATATAATTTTAATAATTATTCAACTTAATAAAATTTATTAATACAATATTAAATTTAGTATAATATTAAATTTGTATATTATAATGATATATATTAACTCTAGATATATATGGGAGGGAAGAACAAAGACATATAATGAGGTGGAGGGATGGAGGGACTGAGAGAAAGGAGGAGAGAGGGAGGGATAGAAAGATGGAGTTGGAAGGAGAGAAAGGGAGTGAAGAAGAAAGATAGAGAGAGAGAAAAGTTGAGAGAGAGAGAGGGAGTGAAGAAGAAAGATAGAGAGAGAGAGAGGGAGTGATAAGAAAAATATGGAAAGAGAATGTTTATGCTTGGGGGTGAGATAGAGAGACAAAGAAGGAGAGATGGAGATAAGGGGAGAGAGAAGGAGAGAGGGATGAAGATAATGACAGAGTTGGGGGGAAAAGAGAGAGAGAGAGAGAGAGAGAGAGAGAGAGAGAGACAGAGAGAGAGATTATGGGGAGATATCGATGGAGCTGGGAGAGGAAGGAAGAGAGCGAGGACGTGACAATGTGAAGGAGAGAGGAAGGGGGAGAGAGAGGAAGGTAAGAAGAAAGACACATAGAAATAAAAATGGAGAGAGTTGGAGTGATAAGGGAGATGGAGAGAGAGGGAGAGAGGAAAATGGGAGGGAAGAGAGATAGAAGGGGGGAGGGAGAGGAGAGGAAGGGGAGAGAGAGTGAAGGAGAGGAATACGAGGGGAGAGAAAGATATATATGGAAAAAGAGTGTATATGTTTTGGTATGGATATACAAAGACGAAAGAGATGTGGAAGGAGATAGAGATATAGATGAGAGGTGAAGAAAGGGAAGAAGAGAGAGATAAAGACAGTGAGAGATAGATAAATATGGAGAGGGAGAGCATGGATGTTTTGATGGAGTGGGATATAGAGACAAAGAAAGAGATATGGAGGGAGATATAGACATATATGGAGGGGGAGAGAGGGAAGAATATTTCTTGCACTAGATGCATTGATTTCAATGTAGACGGTGATTCTAATCCTATTTGATTGCTTACAATGGAGAAGATAAACTAAATTAGAGGGGAGAGGAGGAATGGAGAGAGAGAATGATAGGAGCGAGAGAGGGAGAGAAGGCTAAGAGAGAGATATGGAGACACAAATATGGATGGGGAGAGAGGAGGAGAGAGAGAAGGAGGGAGAAAGTGACAGGGTTGGAGGGAAGAGAGAGAGGGAGAGATAGAGAGAGAGAGAGGAAGTATGAGAGAAAGGAGCAGAGAGGGATGGATAGAGAGGAGGAGAGAGGGAGGGACAAAGAGATGGAGTTGGAAGGGGAGAAAAGGAGGGAAGAAGAAAGACATGGAGAGAGAGAAGTGGAGAAAGAGAAGAGGGAGAGACAAGGGAGAGATGGATAGAGTGTGTGTATGTTTAGGGGTGAGATATAGAGACAAAGAAGGAGAGATAGATGGAGGGGGAGAGAGGTAAGAATATTTCTTACACTAGATGCATTTATTTTAGCATACATCGTGATTTCTAATACTATTTGGTTGCTTGCACTAGATGCATTTATTTCAAAGTAGATGTTGACTTTTAATGATATTTGATTTCTTCCACTAGATGGATTTATTTCAGTTTATATATTAATTTCTAATCCTACTTGATTGGTTGCACTAGATGCATTTATTTTAGTGTAAATGTTTTCTAATTCTATTTGATTTCTTGCGCTAGATTTATAGATTTCTGTGTAGATTGTTATTTATAATCCTATTTGATTGCTTGCACTAGATGCATTGATTTGATTGTAGATAGTGATTTACAATCCTATTTGATTGCTTGCACTAGATGCATTGATCTCAATATAGATCTTGATTTCTAATGATATTTGATTGCTTGCACTAGATGCATTTATTTAAGTGTAAATGTGATTTTGAATCTTATTTGATTGCTTGCACTAGATGCATTTATTTCAGTGTAAATGTGATTTTGAATCCTATTTGATTTCTTGCACTAGATGCATTGATTTCAGTGTAGGTGTTGATTTCTAACTATATTTGATTTCTTGCACTTGATGTATTCTTTTTAGTGTAGATGTTGATTTTTTATTATATTTGATTGCTTGCACTAGATGCATTGATTTGTGTGTAGCTATTGATTTCTAATCCTATTTGATTGTTTGTGTTAGATGCATTCATTTTAGTGTAGCCGTTGATTTCTAATCCTATTTGATTGTTTTCATTAGATGCATTGATTTCAGTGTAGATGCTGATTTCTATATTGATCTAACTAGATGTATGATGGTACATTAATTTTAAAGTGATTGGATTAAGAGTGTGATTGACTTTAGTGTAAGCACAAACAATTTATTGACAATGTGCATTGATTTTTGTGTTATAGTAATTCAACCAATTAATACTAGAGAGCAAGGGAGAAAATGTAATATGTTTAAGACAATAGCTCGAGTTAAATATGTGAATCATTTATGATTTTAACTGCACTTTTCATATAATCGATATGAAAATATGGAAAAACTAATAGAGGTGACAAAGGGGTAGCAATAAGAATAGTAGAAGAAAATAGTTGAGGTTCATCACAATGAATACTATTTGTAATTGACTACATTTTTATTCACAATTTGTTTTCACTCAACACTATTTCATTGTCATTTTGCATTCAAATTTTTTGTTTCATCATTTTTCATAATTAAAGTTATTAACAATATCTATCGTCTCAACAAATTGAGGTAACTCAACGAATTTAAAATTAAAACTACTCTTCAAGATATATTTAGTAATAGTTGGAGAGACACTATTAAGAATTAATAAGTTGTCAAAAACTGTGATACCTAAAATTAAATGAAATAGATGTGCAATATCAATCCTCCTATAAGTTATTGATAAGATTGTCTTCCTTCTTCATCACCAACTAATTACTAATATACAATTACATACATATATAGAAATATAACACAAAAACTATAATATTTACAAATATCAATCCTCCTCTAAGTTATTGATAATATTTTCTTCTTCATCACCAACTAATTACTAATAGACAATTACATACATATACAAAACTATAGCTCAAAAACTATAATATTTCCAAACAATACCATCTGAATCCAAAAACTTAAACACACAAACTACTCAAAGCATCCAAACACAGACACACACACAAAGCACTCAAAACATTCAAACATAGATGTACAAACCATTCAAACATAGATGTACAAACCATTCAAGCAAAGAAACATAGACTAAATTAAAGAACAAAATTATATGGCTATGTCACCTAAAGAAAACATAATATAAATTTCAAACTATGGATTTTATCTGAAACATATACAACATATAAATAATAATGATAATCTAAAAATATGAAATTGTTGCCCTAAGCTAGAACCACCCTAGATCCATCTAAATTCGAATCTATCATGCACCGAGAGGGATGAAATCCCTCGAGGTGAAAACCTTTCCTCAAATGCTATAGTCTGGAAAGAAGGTTTGTGCCTCGAGGGACTCGAACCCTCTCAATGCATGATAGATCCGGAGTTAGATGGCTCTAGGCTAGTGAGCTAATTTATTTGAGTTAGATGGATCTAGGCTCGTAAGTTATTTTTTTTTTAATTTTTTTTCTTGTTATCTCTTTTTTTAATTATTAACAAAATCATTTGTTTGTGTGTATATATATATATATATATATAATATAGATAAGTTCTTTCAACTTGGTCAATATGAAAGGATAGAATGAATTCATCAATGTTTTGTTTTTTATCTAATTAAAGATATAAAAGGATTGAATGAATTCATGAGTGTTTTGTTTTTTTATCTAATTAAAAATGTTGTTCATATTTATGAAGAATGTATGCCATTGTCTTTCCTTACTTGTCTTATCATTTCTTGATGGTGTATTATCTCTTGTTATCTTTTTACCTATTCTTAAAGCAAAAGGACTTCATGCATTGATTAGGTTAAAGTTTTAATCTATTTTTCAAATGGGAGGAAAGTTGTATATTTAGGACATGTAATAAAATTGTTGGTAGAAGCATTCATTTTGATTTTGTAGCAACACTTGTGAGTCCATTAAAATTATTTTTTAGTAGGTTTTATTAGGTCTATGTTTTATTAAGTGCCCTAATATAAATCCATTTTACTCACTAATG
Source organism: Pinus taeda (assembly GCA_000404065.3). Taxonomy (NCBI): domain Eukaryota; kingdom Viridiplantae; phylum Streptophyta; class Pinopsida; order Pinales; family Pinaceae; genus Pinus; species Pinus taeda. Next base: position 72,385 of record APFE031594700.1, on the reverse strand, counting down.
TACCATGCAATGAGAGATCAAATGCTTTGAAAAGAAAACCCTTTTTGGAGCACAAAACATCAAAAAAATTTGCACCTCAAGAGATTATATATATAATATATATATATATATATAATATATAATATATAATATAATATATATTATATATATAGTAGAGAGAGAGAAGAGAGAGAGAGAGAGAGAGAGAGAGAGAGAGAGAGAGATTTCATTGTTTAAAACTGAATAAATGGATACAATACCTTGACCTTTAATTATAGGTCAAAAGTAGCCAAAATGTAAAGTAGTAAGACTACTCGATGTTTTATAATGTTTTGGCTAAAGAATGTTTTTTAATTTCTTTATATACCATAGGCATATATGCATAAATGACATTGAAATAATTTTAAGTAATATAGACATTAAAATATTTTATTTATGGAGCATATTGTCCATGTTAATTTTTTTTTTAATATAGCTATAAGTACATGTTAATATTACTTAATCTTGCACAGTGAAACACTTAATTTATGATACATATTGATTATATTATTATTATTATTATTATTATGTTACATATTAATTTTTGCACAGAAGCCCATGAGGGGGATCTATCACATAATGTTACATTAAGACAAATAAAAAAAAATATGTATATGCCAGAGATGTTGTGTTGTGTGTAGCATTACTTCAATAATAATAAGGTTACTTTAAAAATCAGCTTCTTTTTGGTATGAGGGATATATATAATTCTTTCATTGAGGCGAGATCTAATGCCTATAGTATGCTAGAAATGTGTAACGTAATGTAATGTAAACATTTTAACTCAGTGAAAATAAAATAACAAATAAGAAAATAAGAAAATAAAAATAAGTAATGTAACTTAAACATTTTAAGTCGGTGAAAATAAAATAAAAATATCAAAATAACAAAAATAAAAATAACTTTTATAAAAATTAAATAAGAAAAAAAAGACCCATGGTATTGACCCATTGTTTTAAGAATCTATGGTATTTTTCCATGGTATTCATGTGGAATATAACTAGCCTAGATCCAACTTAGTTTGATGTTCTATTTAGATACATAATTATCTATAGAAAATGATGGCATTGAATCCATGTAGCCTGTAAAGGTAAAACTTTTTTTATTGATATGTTCACGTCCTACATTTGTCTAGATATGTTCTGAGGTAGGGGAAATATTAGGAAAAATGTAATAACTACATTTTATCTAATATTTTTTCCTACCTCCATCCAAGTTTTACTAGGTTATATGGGTAAAATATAATATTATAGTATTATATTTTACCCAATTATTCCCCTCAACTATAAAATTAGCATGGGTGACCAGAAATATTTAGTAAAATGTAATATTTAGGCCGAGGTGTGACGCGAAATATTAGGTAAAATGTAAAATATTACATTTCAATTAGTGTTTCCCCCAAACTTCTATATAAACAATTGATCCCAGTATGATATTGATGTTGTAATATTCAACTTTTGACTTGGTAAAAATAAAATAAAAACATAAATTAATAATACATTTATATTTATAAAATTATAATAATTATAATTAATAATAACTAATTATTAATAATAAAATTCGTATCTAAACCCAAGAGATCAAATTCTTGAGTACCAAACCTATTTACAATGAAAAGAGATTTGATCCCTCTTGCGCTTTAATTTTTATTTTTTCTTCCTATGCGCCATTGAAATAATATATATATATATATATATATAATATATATAATATATATATATATATATATATATATATATATATATATATATATATATATATATATATATATATATATTTATATATAGATATATATAGTGTGTGTGTGTGTGTGTGAAGTGTATATTGAAATATAGTACATAACATGGATATTTAAACAATTCATTAAGTCTTATATTGAAATATTTAGAAGGAAAATATAATTTTTTGTTTTAATCACTTGATATCTCTATAACATAAAAATATTTGTGGCTCTCACATTGAAAGTGGAATATGTCTACCATTTTCCTTCATACTTGATTGTAATATGAATTACCACATCTTATTATGAGTTGTAATATTCACAACAAATTGCATGAGCATAGAGAGAGTGAGATTATTGATGTTTTGAAATGTTTTTAATTGAAACTAACTAAATATCTATGTTCATTTCTATGTTTAATATAGCCTAATTCTTTTATTTAGAATATATCTAATTTTATTTTGAAAGGGACATGTGTCAACTCTGCATTAAGCACACATGGAATAACACATCACCATCATATTGGCCTATAGAATGTGCCTCTAGGTGAAATAACAAATATAATTTCACTAATGTTTTCCTTCTTTTTTTTATTAGATGAACAAAAAGAGTAGGACCATGTATTTGTTGAAATGTATTTTTTTATTTACTACTTGGTTTCAACTTTCTCAACAAGTTGTATACTGGTTGTAAACATAGAACCTACAAGTCATGGTACACAAAAAAACTCATCAACTATGTTAATAATTAGGACTATACATGCATATTATAATGATTCTAGAGATGAAGCTCCTTATTCTCGGGCGTCTTAGAAGTTTCTTTCCTTATCAGGCCTTCCCTCAAACTTCAAGAGTCAAAGTCAGATGCCAAGGTCACCTTCCATGCTACACAAACTATATTTTTCAAGGACTCTACTCCATGGGAAACTATGAGTCTTGGATGGAAACAAAGGCATAGTCTTCCTATTTCCTCTTCCCAAATCGTGAAGAGAACTAGCTTGCATGGAAAGTAACTTTCCTAGGATTCATTCTAGCATCGAATTTCATTCTATGTGAAAAGTTGTTTTATTGGAAGGGTTGTAATGGCCTCCCAGTGTGCCCCCTCGAGAGTGATGTGGTTGACACCAATTTCAATATGCTTGGTCTTTTGAAGTTTAAAATTTAAACTCTCACCATAAGCTTAGTTTTATTCATTACTTTGCATATGGAACTGCTCGCACCCATGGTCAATTCCTAGGGGACCGAGTTACCAACCTAAGGGGCGGTTTGACAACAACCACCCTATCCAACCCCAGGGTGACACTTCTCCCTCTCTTTTTCACTCAATCACAAACATGTTGATACAATGAGCTAAGGTCAGATGCGAAACTGCCTAATATTAAGGTTGAGGGTACTTCATAGCCCAAAATTGGGCTGGATGTTCAACAACACACTCTAGGGAATTGACCCCCATCTAATACAAGAATAGATCATTCAAATTAAGCAGTAGATCTCCAATGAGAGACGCAACCTTACAAACATTGAAGTGCTCATTGAGGTTGTTAATTGGGTACCCAATGTTGGGCACACAAGAGGTAGACACAATCAATACATGTATATGATGGATATCTATTGTCGCATCAAAATCCTCGAATAAATCACTGTAGTATTTTCTTTTCTATCTAGAAAGCTTGGCCACCATTCTGAGAAGAGACGAATGCTTGGATGGCTAGTAAATTGACAGTATGTAAAATAAGAAAAGTCTCAAGGAAGAACTAAAGCTTCAACACATATAGTAGGAAAAATGTCTCAAAATCCTAAAATATTCCCCCATTTGAGCCAACAAGTCACCAATGACTCCCACTTGATGGTTCCCTAGTGGATCGATGTCCATGTCGAAGAAATTTTTTTCACCACTAGCCACATCTCTCTAAGACTTCAACATAAAGCTCACATAATGGGTAATTAATTGTTTATACCAATTCAAAACATCATATTTGCCAAAACGTCTTATTCTTACTCAATTAAATCATCTGTTTCTTGTACAAAGTCACAAGGATGTCAAGGGATCTCTATTCGATGTCAATATGTTTTTTTTGGTCCTCATCTTTTTCCTTATCCATTATGAGTCATAAGAGTGGCATGATTATGAAACTCTGATAGTTGAGCCACACTCAAACCCAAGGGATATTCAACCCAAGCAAATGCCCCACATAGTGATTTTTAGCCCATGACCCAGAGCTGTACATATACTTTATCCAAATGTATACAATAACCCATATTCAACTAGAAGTGTGTGATCTTTTCTAGAGGTAACTTGGAATTTCCCATACAATTCTCTTTCAATTAGTACCTCAGGTTAGTACACATAGAGGATGATCCTTCTAAATAACCACAAATAAGAAAGGGTCAAAGAAATGGTATAAGACCCGTAGGTTTTTTCATTATCTTTCAATCCGCTTATCATAGCTCCTTATGTCCCACTCCGAGTAGGTATAATTGAAGCAAGATACACGTTATAGGATGAGTTCCATTCTCACAGAGCTTGAATGGGACCTGACTCCTTCGAAGGTTATCACATTTGATAAACGAAGCCACTCATTACCTGGATTAGATAAAATCAAGGTTGATATTTCAATGTTCATCCACCAAATGATTCATCTACAACAATAGTGTTTGTATAGAGTCTAGAAAACTACTAGTAGGTAGCCATTATTTTTCTTCTCCGGGTGTTAAAGAGTGGCTTGGAATTCCAAATGGGTTTGTTTTCTAGTAGTTTCTAATGGAGTAATGATTACATTGACACCCAAAAAAATGAAACTATTTAGTATGTAACAAAAATTACTCGTACTTCACCACCATACTAAACACACTTCATTGGAATATTACTATAAATAAAATTAGTTAAACAAAATCATCTTTAATGGATTTCACTGTAATTATAGCTTCTAGAATGAGATAGTTTCTCCTATGAAAATGTGAATAATACTCTAATGAGCCAAAATACTTATTACAAAGTGATAACAAACTCAAATGTGAAACCAAAGCACTTGCTAATTAGTACATTGAGTGTCCACCAAGGCAAAAGCTTTGTGCACAAATTGCAAAAACCTCAAGAATGGCTTCCAATTCCCTCTACATCTATTCTCAAGGTCAGTCTGGAAAGACAAAGACATCGGAAGAACATCCTATCTGCAAGACATGAATGAAATTTTTCCAACTCTGGCATGGACTTGAATCCTACTCTCTATGGCACAAACCCATGCCCATTCCCATATGATGCCCCAAATGTATAGCAAGGTGCCTCCAACCTTTTAAAGTCTACAACACTCACTTTCCCACTGGTCAATATCTCCTCAAGTGGATGGGCTAGCAGCTCTTCCAACGAACGCAACCTACACTCCTCAGCCATAGAGATTTATTCTTGACCTTATAATATCCCTCCCACTTCCACTAAGAAACTAGTATTGGTTTTGAGGATTTGGGTTTGAACTTTTGCCCTGACACTAACACTTAGATGTGGAAAAGAAGAAAACAAGCATATTTTCTACTGAACTTTGGAAACAATGATGATATTATAACCAATCATGCAGAGACTCCTTATCTGCATGGCATTGTCAATTTATGCATTCGGAGAATATCCTTAATTGGGTACTCCGTAGCTATAGCTATAGTCACACCAACTCGCAGAAATAATTGGGAAACAATTTCCCAATCCCAGACAACTTTTTTCAATCATATTAATAAATATTTAAAAACTCTTTGATAAGACGCAAACCTTAAATCCCCATAAAATTTGGTGTCAGGGAATGTGATGATTATGTTATATGCCTACAATGGTCTCGTCAATGAATCCTTGCATCTTTTTGGTAAAATGAAATAAAAAATATTGAAGCCAAACTTAATGACATAGATACTTTGATTACATGCTCTGTCCAAAATGGTTGTTGTCATGAGGCCTCAAAATTATTTTGTAATATGCACTTGGCAGGTGTGAATCCAATCATGGTCTCATCAACTACAATTATTGTTGGTTATTATCATAATGGAATTTGCAATGATTCTTGGAAAATATTCCATGTGTTGTTGCATGTATGCGTGAAACCATGTTCAAGCACCCTCACTGGGGTGTTACTAGCTTGTATGGGTGTGGATGTTTTACAACATGGAAAAGGTATCCATGGTTACATAGAAACAAGAGGTTTTGAGTTGTGTGGGAGAGGACTTGTGGTTCTTTTTATTTGGATATCATCAACAGTTTATTTGAAAAACATTCGAATACAGATTTCGTCATGAGATTGAAGACTCGATATTTCAAAGTGAGTGCTAGCCAATCAAATATTTAAAGGTTCATGAATTGCTACATGAAAAATATGTGAAAATTTGGATGAATCCCAGGGTTTCAAGCTTGAATCAAATCTATCTAAAATTGAAAGAACAATTGATTGATAATAATTTGACATCCCAACTTGCACCCCATTCAAACTTCGAAGACATTTCTGATGGAAAATAATACAACCTCCTTTCTTGTGTTCTCCATCTTTTTATATTTCCCAATAAATTTGGAAAGATATTGTGCTAAGACTAGGAATTCTAGGCAATCAATTCCAAAATCAAAATTTCTCCGAACAATCATTTTCTAAAAAAGAGTATAGCATGTTAATGATGCCAATCAAGAAAATGGCATGAATATAACATTATAGAATAATGTATGTAGAACTACTTAGTGATCAAAAAAGCAAAAATGTAATTCTATCGTACTAGGAAGTGAAATTTATTAATTTGATTAAGAAGTGAGCATTCACAGAAGAATATAATTAATCTTTTTGAAAGGTAAGATTTCACCAAAAAAACATCAGGTTACAATTTGTGATTCACCCAAAAGGAAATGCATTTCCATCATGTTTTCTATATAGAAAAGATTGTGGGCTCCAAATGTAGTTGCTACAATCCTTTTTTTTCATTAGAAAAGAAACATCCTTCATTAAATATTAAAGTGGAGTTTGCATACATCTGAAAGAGAGATAAGCAGTTACAATCTATATGATAATATACTAGGTTGGTTACACCAAAAAACTCCCGTTCACCTAATACTAAACCGATGGGCATACATAAAATAGTTAAATGGCTTGAGCCATAGCAACAAACACAGTCCAAGACGATACGACAGAAGCAATGAGAGGCCCAACAAAAAACGATATATCATCGTTATCTTTGGGGGTTATGTCCCTACCAATAACATCAAGCTCTTGGGTTTGTAATGATAGGTTCTTGGCAATCAGGGAAAGTTGCAAGTGGCATATTTCCCTTATAAATAGGAAGTGTGAGCATAAGAAATTTTCTTTTTGCTAAGCATTTTTTGTGGGCAAGTTGTGTCTTTGTTTCTTACTACCATCAATCTACTAGCCTGATGATGAGATTGGTGCTTTCAAATGCAGTGCATCCTCTTCTGATTTTGTTATTGCGTCCCTGGTCACAACATTCACCATTTATTTTGTCCAGGTATCTCGTTCAACCAATATAATTAGTATTAATTAGTTTAATTCAAGATTTTCCAAAGTCTAATTAAAATTTATGGACATGTCCCTTCTTAGAAGATCTTGGTAGGAAGAAATACATATCCTCCTCTAAGATCTCATTATCATCTCAACATGATCAAAAGTTATATTAATATGTTCTTCCTTAGTCCAACTGCACAAGTGAATCATTTTCTAAAATGAAATTACTTGTCATATTTACCCCACTTATCTTGTTAGTATGCACAAATTTTAGGTTGTTTTGATGTCAGGTAAATCACGAGAGGTGTTAAAGCAACTCCTTTCCCCCATAACCACTTGGTTTCTTATGTGATTTTTCATCTTCTTCCAAAAGGAGTTTTTTAGGAAGAAATATATATTCTTGTTGAAGGTCTCATTATCTTATCATATCGATTAAAATTTGTATTTATTTTCTCTTCCTTAGTCCAACTGCACAAGTGAATCATGATCCAAGGATAGAAGAATGCATTCTATTCCCCTCTCAGGCTAAGCAGAGTGTTGCCTAATTTGATTTATGTATTCCTTCACAATGCAAAAGTAGTTATTTTCCATATTTATCCCCAGTTTGTTGTTAGTATGCACAATTTTCAGACTTTCTTGTTCCAGGTAAATTATGATTGGTGTCAATTCCACTCCTATATGCCCTCACCACTTGTTCTCTATTATGATTTTTCATCTATTTCCATTTAATTCATAATTTTATTATTACACGTAAGGATAGGGCTAGTCCTTATACTTAGGTTTTGATAGATCTTGAGTTAAATTGATATTAGTAAATAGTGAGTATGCTGACTTTAAAAGATACTGAATAGAAAAATAGGTTTTGTCCAAGAGTATAAAATTTATCAAATGTATATATGTTGGATACGTTTTACCAAACCTATTATGTTCACTTGGCTAAAAATAAAATGGAAAATATACATCATCTTAAATGTTGAGCTTGATAAAGGCTACTCTACGACAATATTGGAGTCAAATATGATATCCGCTATAATTGAGTACTCAACAAATTTTCCTAGTTGTCAAACCCAACCAAAATTAAAATACATATAATGATAACACAAATCCTAATGCAGTGTCACCAAATATATTTCATTGTAGTTAAGATTATATTAAAGTAAAATAGATGTTTGATATAGTGGACATATTCAAGTAAATATGAAAAATGGTTCTCTAAATATAATGTTATGTTGAAGTTTGGAGATGACTAGGTTCTTACATTGACTGCATAGGCCTTGGACATTGACTACATGGGCCTTGAACTAGCAATCACCATGAGGAAAATTCTTTGTCATTGTAAACTAAGAAAAATATTCACGACATATTGAAAATAAAAAATCTTATTACCAATGCATCTGGATATTCATGTTTTATGAATGAATTGATTCTTTATGGCCTCTCAAACCTATATTTATTCATTACCAAATTTGATTATGGTCTACTACCATAGATATTAATCAAGCTTTGATCCATTTAGATTCCTTTCACATTGCCTTCTAGTTTTTTTAAACGAAAAATTATTTTTATATTACTTAAGAGGGAAAATGAGTACATTTGGATTCAAGGTTTTTACAACATGTGGCCAAAAGGGTTGAAAGGAAATCCCGATCCTACAAAAGCTATAAATTCCATCATATGAGCCCAAGTTCCCATGGGGAGGGACTAACCATCATGGCGTAATTCACTAAGTTCAATTATCAGGTGAAAATCCAACTCTTGCCTACAGCTTCTTAAGGCCCCTAAGGTAATGTGTGAGGATCCTCATTGAATGTAACTTTACAACAATGTTTCTACAAAAACCTAGTTGCTACCTAATGAACCGGATGCCCAAACAATTTGTAAACATTCCTAATCATTTGGGTGTCCCACATGAGAGGAACCTTCCATTAGAGTGAAAATACAAAAAGGGAATGAAAACCATGCCCAAATGACTATCCTTTAGTTTTATGGGATAATGGATAGGTTGTGTATTCAATTATAGACAAGATGAGATATTTGCAAATTATTTCTTTTTTTGCTTTAAAAATATGAAAAATGTATGTTTACTTTGGTTAACTAAACTAAAATATGTGTGAATAATTTTTAAATAGGAACATAATTTTTATAATTAATTTTAAAACAAAATTTGAAGGGCTTTGAATATGCCCAAAAGTTATGAAACTCCAAAAGATGAATAACTTTAAATTTATGAGCACTTATGGGCTTTGAATCTGTCAAAATTGGGGTCTTGAGGCCCGTATTAGCAAAATATGAGCCATAGATATGTCTTGCTTTTCCAAACCCATTAGCTCAAAAAATTCCAAGGACAGTATTCCCATAATATTTTAGCAAACAAAATCAACCATAGGCGATGACATTCAATTGCTTCACATGAGAAGCTAGTGTCATTATGAAAATTGAATGGAAATGGTCACTTGTCTCTCACCTTCTATCTGATGATTTTCAACTATTGACAAGGTATAGCCTTATTTCTTTCTTGGATGGTTTATTTTGACTCTTAAGGTTGTATTCCTGACTATTAAGATACTGGTAGTATACTCCATCATTGTATCCATATAGTATACTGATTGGAACACTCACAAAAACCTTGTAGAGAACTCCATGGAAAAAAAATTAGTAACTTTCTCTTAGATATCATGCATAGTTAATTGATAGCATAATGTTAGGTTATATTTGTATAGAATTTTCATTTAGATGATTTCTATGAGGTTGGATCTAAATGGCCTTTTAACCTATGGATACCTTTAAGAAAGGCCAACATGGTTTTGCAAACTTGCACTCTAAAATGTACTTTCTCTCATGCTTGATTCTCTTTCCAATCAAGGAGTTGTGCATGCCTTGTTGTTACTATTTGGGGATGATATAATGTGTTAATGTGGGACTTGATCATAATAATCTTTCTATTCTTAATGTCAAAGACGAATCTTACAAACAGAAAAAATACTTGCTAATAAAATTCCACACAACTTTCAAGATGCTTAGAATACAAAATGTGCTTTAAATGGCCATTATTTTCCTTAAGAGAAACTACAACATTTTATATGAAAACTTTCTTTACTCTTTAGTCATACATTTTTTTAAACCCTAATTTGATCAAACAAACCTAAATGGATAATTGTGATGTGGTTTTATACCATCTAATAAATGCCAATATTTTTAATATGTCCTGTATAAAATCCAAACATTTGACAAGCTTGTAAAGTCTTTGTCAGCTTTGAAGTGAAAGTATGTAATATTGTTGCATCAAAATTTCAAATCAAAGTCATTATATTTTTTTTTTTGTGATTCTTGGTCCTTTTAGTGAGGAGGTTGTCACATACTATGTTTTTTTTATCATCGATGTTGTCCATTGTCACAATTATGGCAATAACAATAGATGTGAATTTCTCTTTTATTTCATAATTATCATGGATCAACATTAAGAGAAATGCATCAATTCCAAATCCCACACAATCTCTTCCTAATCTCCATCCTCATCCCCTTCCAAACCTTGCACAACTCACATTTAATATTCAATTCATGTCTTACACTTGTATGTCTAGGCCACCTCTTTTTGCATTGAATACGCATGGACTTCTATATGGTGAGGCCCATACCTACCTCTTTTTGCATTGAATAGGAATACATGGAAGTAAAAATATTCCATGTTACCTGTTGTAGTAGTATCTTGAACGAAAACCCATGGAGCTTTCCTAGTGCATGACATCGCAACAAGTTCAGAGATTTTTTTTGTTTTCAGGGGCCTTATAGAGATGCGTTTGTATTTTTGACTTAGTAAAGATGATGATGCATTGCAACATGTTTCATGAAACTATTGTTGGAGCTTACATGTTTTAACAATTTATGGCTTTATGAGAAGGAAAGTGGTAGGGATATTTCCAATATTATTTCCATTGAACTCAATGACATGACCCCCTTTTATTGCAAGGACTAGAGTTGTTCCTAAGGTGTGAAGGTCAAAAAGTTCATCCCCTTCAGCATGGAATTGTGTGCCCCATAAGGTGACATGGATGCTACAACTTGACATGTAGCGCAAGGTGAGAGTTCCCTTCCACATCCCCCACTCCTCCTATTGGCGTTCCTTTTTACCTCTTGGTGCAATTGCTAGTTTTGTAACTTTAATATATATATATATATATATATATAATATATAATATTATGTATGTATGTATATATGTATGGTATGTATGTATGTATGTATGTATGTATGTATGTATGTATGTATGTATGTATGTATGTATGTATGTATGTATGAAATTTGTCATGCATGTTGGGCATATGGAAATATGTCTGTATTTCCATATTTATATTTATTATCATATAGGAAAAAGAACAGGCCGCATTGTTGCATCCGGTTGTTTCACTCTGGGGAAACTTTGACATGAGGAAAGCGGCATGAACCAAAAAAAAGCACTACAAGATGGTCTTTCAACTTTCGCGACTTGTGATTGAATCATCACATGACTATGATATTTCTCTTTATATTTTAATTGAGAAAGATATAACACCAAAACTAGTATGAAAACAAATTTCTTAGATTCACTATCTTTTGTATTTAAAAAGATATAGATATAAAAAAAGATGAAAACAAGGATTTATAAAAAAATATAAAGTGGAAGTTTAACTCTTAAGTTTTTTGGGTTTTCAATTGTTATTTAAAATGTATAAATAAATTTAGTGTTTTCAAAAATTTCTTTGCAGTACTTTATTGTTTTGAAAACCCTCTTTGTAGTAATCGAATTGTGTAGACTATACAACTCAAATTTGTGATTTTAACAAAATTTTACTAGATTTCAAGTAAAATTGACTAAAATATTAATTGAAAATGACTAAAACTTTAAAACTTAGGGTAATATAAACATAATTCTTCCTTAAATCTTGGCAAAAGGTCTCGTCATGCTCATTTTGAATTTTCACACTCAGCTACTTTGGGATCCACCCTAGTACCACTTAAAAAGGTAAGTTTACTAATGCCTTCAGGTTTTGTTGTAAAGGAAAACTCTTACATGGTATCAAAGCCTTGGCCCAGATTGACTCCTCGATTTGATTTTGAGAGGGGTTCTTGGATTTTCACACACACCTAGTTGGGAATTGGTGACTTGGGCTAACCACCACTCTGGGATCCATCAAGACCACTTAAACATGCAATCATAATGGTTTGGAAGTTTGCTAATGCCTACGGGTTTTGGTGGAACGGAAAACTCAATGCATATTTACAAAATCATAATTTTGACACACAAGCATTTTATTTTTACTAACAATTTTGTTCAAATTAACTTAAAGATACAAGTTTTTTTTTTCCCTTCAACTAGACTGAGCCTGGGCCAATGCTAGAGCTAATGTTAGATGGAAGAAAAATAAAAGAATTATTTATATTAATTTAAATAAATACATAATTGAATAAGTTTACTTTGTGTTTTTTAATTATAAGCAAAATTTAATAAATTATATAACTGTTAAAATCTTTAATTAGATAAAAGTCTTTTCAATTTGTTTTTGTTAATTTTTTTGGATATTAAAATTTTTGATATCTCTTCACTTATAATAAATATAGATTTGTAACCAATGTGTGTGAAAAAATATAAAAAAGATTACAAATTTCCCTAGTAATTATGATAAATGATAGCATGAGATCCATGCCATGATTATCTATGAAACTTGCTTTTTTAAGCAATCTAAATTGTCTTTTTTAAATGATCAAAACACATAAAACTTTAGAATATGAAAGCTCGGTTTGAATACCATACCCATTAACAACTATAGCTAAGCAAAAATGACTAAACTAAATGTCATAATTTTTTTTATCTTTTTAAAATAATAATACCTCTTAAAACTCAATTACAAAACAAAAAAACCCAAAGTTATTACTAAATACCTCTTAAAACTCAATTACAAAACAAAAAAAACCAAAGTTATTACTAAATTACCGGTTAGTTTATCACTAAAGTACCTATGAATAGATATTTCCTTGATTCATATTAAATCTGAAATGTAAATTTATTTTCTTAAATCTAAAACAACTTTTAAACCATTATAAAACAATTTCAAATTATAATTTCAACTATTATTTAAAGTTATATATTTAATATAGATTTCATATATAAAAAATTAAGTATTACTGTAATTACAACTTAACTGTTAAGCAAAAAAAAATAATATTTCATTTCTTATTATCATTTTTCTGATAATTTATTCAATAAATTTTTGTTTCCTCCTTTTATAATTTCCAAATTATTTTCAATAATATTCCTCCACTTCCCAAGCTTGGTTTCCGAATTTCACTCTGGAGGCCTTCATATTTTTCTGTAGATGCTGCACGAATAATGAGATGCCGCTCGAATGACATCCGGCACATGGTTTTAATACGTCTCTTTAGTCTGTGGTGAGGATTTTCTTTTAACACGTGTCTTGCCATTAGTGGGTAATGTTTCTGGGAATATTAACGTGTAACGTTCCATGTGATACCCGTATTATGAAATATACACAGGTTTAACATGAGCCACTATTTTGTATTTCATTTTTAGCAGTGATGAGGACTTTAAATAAACAAAGTTTTTCCTCGTAACACTCAATAAAATGAAATATAAATGTGTTTAGTTGAGTGTGTTTTCTAGTAACCTCCACTCCATCTTGAATTCAGGCAAGGGTAACTAGCTTGTTATAGAGCATTAAATGCCCAGGTACATGCATGCTTTGTAACAAAATAATACTCTTTTTATTTTTAATTTATGTAGCTACCAAGTCTGCTTTATATTTTGTTATAGAGCATGCATGTATCTGGGCATTTAATGCCCTATGGCAGGCTGGTTAGTGGTTGCTTTATATTTTGTTATAGAGCATGCATATATCTGAGCATTTAATGCCCTATAGCAAGCTGGTAAGCCCTTGTCTTGAATTCATACATAGATGTAGGAAAATAATAACAAAAAAGTTTATTTTACCCAAGTGAATAATTTCTTACTGTAAATCATGATATTTAAGTAAGAGAATCTGTATTTTGTTTGTAGGTTACGTTGAGTTGTACTTATGATACAAATGTGCATATTATATTTAGTGAAGTAACATGTAACTTCTAGAATAAAGACAACTAGAGCATATACTCGAAGCATTTTAGTTACTGTCTTTATTTTGTCTTAATGATATTGGCAGGAAAAATTGACAAAAAAAATAAAGTAATTTGATGAATGGAGAATTCCACTTTCGTACCCTACCCTCTTTGTTAAATTGTACCAGACCAGTAGGGAGGCCAGGGTGTAGCGGGGTCATAGATCAAACCCCTACAGGGTCCTCGCCACAGTTGTGTGCCTATTTGAGGTAGCCCGCTTAATAATTAATGTGAAAGGTTAATGTAAATTTCATCCCATGTAAAAAAATCAGTTAAATTAGCTTTCGTTCTCCATATATGTAAACCTAATAATAGGACAGGTATAAAAAGAGAAAAAAACAATTTATTTAATAAAACGTGGAGTAGATCGCTGCATGTATAGCAAATATCCAAAATCAATACTTACAAGGTAAAGATAACTATGTTGATAAGATAACCTTCATATCTTAAAAGAGCTAGCAAATATATGACATAGAACTTCAGAGAAAGGGGATCACACAGACAATCCCTCAATTCAACCACACTCAGACTACCAGACTACCACTACCACAGCTAATAATAAGCATCTTCATATTATATTAGTCTGCCAGATCGCAGCGGCCATCGAAGTAGCAGAAGCAACCCGAGGCGTGGCATTTACCATCGCTTGCGTTCTCTTTCTTTACGCAGATTTTAGCGCAGTCTTCTTCATCATCTGGACAATATACACTGCCCCCCTTCTTGCTTGATTTTTCGCAAATGGGACCATTTCCATTGGCAAGCTCTGCAGTGTTTCATGCAAGCGCAGTTAATAGGAAATGCTTGAAAACAAGTGAAGAATGTAATTTTGTAATTTAACCCCAAAAAAAAAGTTAAATGAAACCATTTCGAGAAAATTTTCTGGAAAAACAATCCCAAACCTGAAATATCAGTTTCAGTTATTAAAGCGCAAAAGCCATAGAATTAACTCTCCATACCGTCTGAGGCCATCAGCAGCAGCAGGACGAACACAACAAGGACCGTTCTCATGGCAGCCATGGCATCAGGGAGAATGAGAATGAATGAAAAAAAATTGAAGCAGAGACTTGACTTATATAGAAAATCAATGCTCGAAGATTCGCAGGCATCTGATTATCATGGGGGTGGTTAGAAGGTCAACCGAAAGCTCTGGGAACGTGGTCCTAATTTTCCAACGAGACCAAAAGTCGAAATAGATTTAGCGTTCCGATTTTGCCGAACTTTTTTAAGCTATCGACGAATCTGTGGCATTATGTAACAATATAATATATACGTGAAAGTTGTCACGCATCCTGGGCACGATGGAAATATCTCTGTAATTCAGCCACCGACACCATATTTATATTTATTATCATACACGACAAAAACTGGCCGCATTGTTGCATTCAGTGGTATCAATCCAGAAATTTGACATCAGGAAATGGCCATGAAGAGTAAAGCACCCAAAGATGGTCTTTCAACTTTCGTCATATGCCATTGAATCATTACATAATATTAGTTTGTCTCTCTCTAGTAGGAAAGCAACTTCATAGATAAGTTTCATGCTTCTTTTGGAATACTTGAATTATTTAACTTATACAACTCATTCCAATAAAATTTGATTGAATTTCAAACCAAACTAATTGAAAACTTTTGAGAGAAAAAATTTAAAAATTTAGAATACTATAATTATATTTCTTTTCCCACAAACTTAGTCAAGGATGTGCTGATTTATTACCTACAAAAACCATTAAATGGCAGCATAAAACTATATATTTTTTACTAATCATATAGTTCAAATTAATATAAGGATAAAGAATTATTTATATTAACTCATTCTCATGAGCTAAGAGGTATTATATTTGTTGAGTTTATTGGGAATTTTGGATAATTCCAAACAAAAAAAACTGAACAAAAAACAATGCTCTGTTTTTAATCCAAGAAACAAAAAAAATGTTTTTGAAGAACAGAGTTTACACATACACAGAGAAATTTATATTTATTAAAAAAACGACGGGTGTTACAAATTTCTTCCTCCAGAGAGATTACAACCAAAGACTTCAGATGCAGTTCAAAAAAAAATAAAAAAAAATTACTCTATTTCTCCTGGAAAATACTCTGTTTCTGCTGCAAATATTTTTACTGCTGCGTGAAAAACAAAGTTTCCTTACATATACCCTATTGCGTTCTTCACATTACATTTCAACTACAAAAGAAACATTACATCACATTCCCTGCTACGAATTTTCTTTCGTTTTCACTCAAAGAAGAAGGTTTTTTTCAAGTTGCTGCGTTTTCACTTCCATTGCAACGAACAACATAAAAAAACATAACAATACCTATTTTTATGCTATACTCCGTGGAGAAATAAAAAACATTAAATTAAAACATTACTAATATAGATATTCAAATAATTATTTAAATTTTGTTTAAAATTTTTTCAATATAAAAACTTAAAATAATATGAAATTTATATTTACTTCATATAAACATGAAATATTTTATTTAATTAAAAATTAATATATAAAACATGTTATTTTTATAAACCAACATTATTATTTAGCATATAAGAAATCACAAATTACCTTATACTCAACTAGAAAACGCTTTTAACCTATTTGAAATATTTTTTTCTTAAACAATAAAACACATAAAATATTTCTCATTATTTTTTTTTAAATTTATTATTATATATTATTTTATTTCTGTTTTCAAATAAAATTAATAATTTAATTACTTAAGTGTTACAGCGGGGTTCTCACATGGTAACTTTATTACGAATTTTAACTTGTTTACAGCACGTCATGACGTACCACATGATTCTGACCAACCACTCACTAACAGTGTTAGAATTTTGTAAAAAAGAAATTTGTTTAACCCTCCCATGTCAAGAATTTGAAATTAGGTAGAGAGATGAGGCAAGGAAATTATTTGAATATTTATGTTTTCTGATGGTGTAGAATGACATTGTTATGTTTCGATGGGTGTAGTGAGTTTACTTTATATCAATGAAAAATTTTTATTTCATAGGATGAGTTTGATTTGATTAAAGATGATGATGATATTATCATTATCATTATTATATTTTTATTTGATTTATGTATTGGAAAGTA
Organism: Pinus taeda; assembly: GCA_000404065.3. NCBI lineage: Eukaryota > Viridiplantae > Streptophyta > Pinopsida > Pinales > Pinaceae > Pinus > Pinus taeda. Next base: position 54,938 of record APFE031594700.1, on the reverse strand, counting down.
TCAATAGAGAATTATAATGTATTATAATGTATGGTGATATTACCATGTTTGGATGTATGTTTTTAATTTATCATCGAATAATGAAATATTTTGATATGTTAATCATATTTGAACTTTAGCTATTTTGACTAAAAATAATACTGATCTTATTAGTATTATGTTGTTATTTTATACATATGTATTGAAAATTGTCAATGAATCATTGTATATGATGACACTGTTATTTTTTTGGATGGATGTTGTCAGTTTCCCTTAAATTTCTTTACAAATGATTTTGAATTGTGATATATTCTTTAATGATATTTAGAAACTATGATATATTTCACTATGCAATTGAAATTAGTAAAATGAATCTATAAAGGGGATCATATATGTAAAGAAAAATATACTCTACATAAGAATTCAAATGCGGGTGTAACCATGGATGCAAAATTGAAAGTAGAATTGGATGTTAAACTAGGAATTAATACAAAATTCAAACAATGACATACAAAGTGTTTTAAACTAGAAGTGAAAAATTGTGTAATAGGTTACACAAAGAAGGGAACAAAACATGGCATATAAAAGGATATCAAATTGGGCTAAAACAAGGACACATAAATGGACACCAAATTAGATGCAAAAAAAGAAAGACAACTAGATGTAAAATAAGAAGCAAAGTTGAGTGCTAAAAATAACCAAAAAATGTTACAAATTAAGAAGCCAAATGATGATGCAAATAATGGTGTAAATTTGGGATGCAAACTTGGGCGCAAAAGAGGAAAAAATGGATGTAAGAAAAGACATAAAACAAGATGCAAAATGGGGCTGAGAAAAGGTGAAACCAAGGATGCCATATTGGATGTAAAAAATAATGCATAATCAGATGCAAATTTAGGCTCAAACTTAGACACAAAATTATATGCAAATGTGGACACAAAATGAGGCAGAAAAAGATGGAAATTTGGATGGTGAAAACGATGTAAAAATAGACACCAAAAAAATGAAAAATTGGATGAAAAAGTGGGCATAAATAATGGTGCAACATTGGAAACATAAGTAGACACAAAAAATGGTGCAAAAATGGGCATCAAAATAGCTCAAATTTGGATGCAAAAAATGATGCAAAACTTGGTGCAAAAACAAAAGTAGAGGTAAAAAATGGTTTTAAATTGAATGTACCATTAGACACAAAATAAGATGCAAAGGTGGACACAACACATGACTCAACATAAGATGCAAATATAGATGCAAATTTGGATGCTCAAAATGCTGTAACATTGGATGCAAGAAATGGTGTAAAAAATGGTGCAAAATTGGATGCAACAAATGACGCAAAATATGGTGCAAAATGGGATGGTAAAAATGGAGACAAATCAAACGTAAAAGTGGACTTATAAAAGGGTCCAAAAAAAGATGCAAAAATGGGCACAAAAATGGATGCAAAATTTGGTTCTAAACCAAATTCAACACATGGTGCAAAGATAGGCACCAAAGTTGGTGCTAAAATAGGTACAAAATTAGAAGCAAAAACTAGTGTAAGAGTAGATGCAAAACCTGGCGTAAGACTATATGAAAAAAACTGACACAAAATGGATGCAGAAAAAGACGTTAAATTGGATGCAAAATACGATGTAAACTTGATGCAAATTATGGCGCAAAAATGGAAGAAAATAATGACACAAAATAGGAAGCAAAAAACAATGAAAAATAGATACAAAAAATGACACAAAACTAGAAGCAAAACCTATCATAAAATAAGATGCAAATCTTGGTTCAAAATTTGATGCAAAAAATGATGCATAGTTTGGTGTAAAAAATGATGCAAAATCTAGAGTGAAAAAGGACGCAAAATCAGGTGCCAAAAAGGATGCTTTAAAAATTATACAATAGAGTGAGATTTAGCACCAAGTTGCTCACCACAATTACAAATCAAATGCACTAAAATCTGGCACTAAATCTAACACAAATCACTGGTTTTGTTGTATTGTATCTTTCAATCCACTTATCATAACTTCTTGTGTCCCACTCCGAGTAGGTGTAATAGAAGCAAGATATAAGTTATAGGATGAGTTCCATTCTCACACATTTTGAATGGGACCCCACTCCTCTGAAGGATATCGTATTTGATAAACAAAGCCACTTATTACCTAGATTAGATAAAATCAAGGCTGATCTTTGAGTGTTAATCCACCGAATGATTCATCTACAACAATATTTTTTGTATAGAGTCTAGAAAACTACTAGTAGGAACCCATGATTTTTCTTCTCCAGGTGTTAAAGAGTAGACTTGGAATTCCAAATGGGTTTGTTTTCTACTAGTTTCTAATGGAGTAATGATTACATTGACACCAAAAAAAATGAAACTATTTAGTATGTAGCACAACTTACTCGTACTTCACCACCATACTAAACCCACTTTGTTGCAATATTACTATAGATAGAATCAGTTAAACAAAATCAACTTTAAGGGATTTCACTATAATTATAGCTTCTAGAATGAGATAGTTTCTCCTACGAAAATGTGAATAACAATCTTCTGAACCAAAATACTTATTACAAAGTGATAGCAAACTAAAATGTGAAACCAAAGCGCTTGCTAAGTAGTACATTGCCTTCTGGAGTGTCCACCAAGGCAAAGGCTTAGTGCACAGATTACAAAAACCTAAAAAATGGCTTCCAATTCCCTCTGCATTGGTTCATAAGCTCAATCTGGAAAGACAATGACATCACCAAGAACATCCTATCTGCAAGACATGAATGAAATGATGCCAACTTTGGCATAGACTCCAATCCTACTCTCTATGTCACAAACCCATGCCCATTCCCATATGACGCCTAAAATGTATAGTAGGGTGCCTCCAACCTTGACAATTCTACAACACTTTATTTCCCATTGTTCAATATCTCGTCAAGTAGATGGGCTGGCAGCTCTTCCAACAAATGCAACATGTGCTCCTCAACCATAGATATTTCTTCTTAAGCTTCTAATATCCCTCCCACTTCCACTAAGAAACTAGTGTTGTTTTTGAGGATTTGGGTTTGAACTTTTGCCATGACACTAATACTTAGATGTGGAAAAGAAGAAAACAAACATATTATCTAGTGTTCTTAGGAAACAATGATGATATTACAGCCAATCATGCATAGACTCCTTATCGACATTGGCATTGTCAATTTATTCATTTAGATAATGTCCTTAATTGGGTGCTACATAACTATAATGATAGCCACACCAACACCTAGAAATAATTGGGAAACAATTTCCCAATCCTAGACAACGTTTTTCAATCGTATTAATAAATATTTAAAAACCCTTTGATAAGACGCCAACCTTAAATCCCCTGGAAATTTGGTGCCAAGGAATGTGATGATTACATGATATGCCTACAATGGTCTTGTCGATGAATCCTTGTATCTTTTTGGTAAAATCCAATCAAAAAACTTGAAGCCAAACTTAATGACACAGGCACTCTAATTACAGGCTCTATCCAAAATGGTTGTTGTGATGAGACCTCGAAATTATTTTGTAATATGCACTTCGCAGGTGTGAATCCAAGCATGGTCTCATGAACTACACCTATTGTTGGTTACAATCATAATGGAATTTGCAATGATGCTTTGAAAATATTCCATTTGTTGTTTCATGTAGGTGTGAAACCATGTTCAAGCACCCTCACTAGGGTGTTACTAGCTTGTACGAGCATGGCTTCTTTACAACATGAAAAGAGTATCCATGTTTACATAGTAACAAGAGGTTTTTAGTTGTGTGGGAGAGGACTTGTGGTTCTGTTTGTTTGGATATAATTAATGGTTTACCTGAAAAAGAATCCAATAAAGATTTCATCATGAGATCGAAGACTCAATATTTCAAAGCGAGTGTTATCCAATCAAATATTTTAAGGTTCGTGAATCACTGGATGAAAAATATGTAAAAAGTTGGATGCATCCCAGCGTTACAAGCTTTAATTAAATCTGTTTAAAACTGAAAGAAAAATTTGATTGATAATAATTTGACATCCCAACTTGCACCCCATCCAAACTCAAAAGACATTGCCGATGGAAAATAATGCAGCCTACTTTCTTGAGTTCTCTATCTTTCTATATTGCCCGATAACATTAGATAGATATTGCATTAACACTAGGATTCTAGGTAATCACTTCCAAAATCAAAATTTCTCCAAACAATGATTTTCTAAAAAGAGTATAGCATATTAATGATGCCAATAAAGAAAATGGCATGAATATAACATTATAGATTAATGTATGTAGAACTACTTAATGATCAAAAAGTGAAATGGTAATTCGTCATACTAGGAAGTGCAATTTATTAATTTGATTAAGAAGTGAGCATTCACAGAAGAACATAATTAATCTTTTTGAAAAGTAATATTTCAGAAAAAACACATGGGGTTACAATTTTTGATTCACTTAAAAGGAAATGCATTTCCAGCATGTTTTCTATACAGAAAAGATTGTGGGCTCCAAATGTAGTTGCTACAATATTTTTTTTTCAACAGAAAATAACAAAACATCCTTCATTAAATATTAAAGAGGAGTTTACATACATCTAAAAGAGAGATAAGCTACTACAATCTATATGATAATATACTAGGTTGTTTACGCCAAGAAACACCCATTAGCCTAATACTAAACCAACGGGCATACATAAAATATTCAAATGGCTTGACGCATAGGAACAAACACAGTCCAATAACATATGGCAGAAGCAATTAGAGGCCTAACAAAAAATGATATATCATCGCTATCTTTTGGGGTTATGTCCCTACCAATAACATCAAGCTCTCGGGTTTGTAATGATAAGTTCTCGGGATGCATTCAACTTTTTGTCAACTAATAAAATTAGTATAAATTAGTTTAATTGAAGATTTCCCAAATGCTAACTAAATTTTATGAACATGTCCCTTCTGAAAAGATATTGGTGGGAAGAAATACATATTCTCTTCAAAGATCTCATTATCATCTCATCATGATACAAAGTTATATTAATTTTCTCTTCCTTAGACCAACTGCACAAGTGAATCATTGTCTAAAATGCAATTATTTGTCATATTTACCCACTTATCTTATTAGTATATACAATTTTCTAGTATGCACAATGTCAGGTAAATCATGAGCCGTGTTAAATCCACTCCTTTCCCCGTAACCACTTGGTCTCTTATGTGATTGTTCATTCACTTCCCAAAGGAGTTTTTAAGGAAGAAATACATATTCTCATCGAAGGTCTCATTATCCTATGATATCGATTAAAATTTGTGTTGATTTTCTCCTCCTTAGTCCAAATGCACAAGTGAATCATGATCGAGGGATAGATGAATGCATTCTATTCCCCTCTCAGGCTAAGAAAAGGGTTTCCTAATCTGATTTACGTATTCCCTCACAATGAAAAGGTAGTCATTTTTCCTATTTGTCCCCAACTTCTTGTTAGTATGCACAATTTTCAGGATTTTTGGTGCTAGGTAAATTATCAGTGGTGTCAATTCCACTCCTCTATGCCCTCACCACTTGTTCTCTATTATGATTTTTCATCTGTTTCCATTTAATTCATAATTTTATTATTACATGTATACACAAGATAAGAAGAGAAACTCTCTTTATAACTATCAAACTCTCACAGGAATAAATTTTCAGTAAGGATGGTGCTAGTCCTTATACTAAGCTTTTGACAGATATCGAATTAAATTGATTATTAATAAAAATTAAGTATGTTGAATTGAAAAGATACTGAATAGGAAAATAGGTTTTGTCCAAGAGCATAACATTTATCAAATGTATATACGTTGGATACTTTTTACCAAATCTATTATGTTGACTCAGCTAAAGCTAAAAATAAAATGGAAATTATACATCATCTTAAATTTTGAGCTCGATAAAGGGTACTCTTTGACAATATTCAAGTCAGATATGATATCCACTATAATTGGGTAGTGGAAAAAACTTCCTAGTTGCCAAACCCAACCAAAATTAAAATGCATATGATGATAACAAAAATCCTAATGCAGTGTCACCAAATATATTTCATTGTATTTAAGATTATATTACAGTAAAATAGATGTTTGGTATAGTGGGAATATTCAAGTAAATATGAAAAATCGTTCTCTAAATATAATGTTATGTTGAAGTGTGGAGATGACTAGGTTCTTGCATTGACTGCATGGGCCTTGGACATGGACTACATGGGCCTTGGACTAGCAATCACCATGATGGGCCTTGGACTAGCAATCACCATGAGGAAAATTCTTTGTCATTGTAAACTAAGCAAAATATTCACGACATCTCGAAAATAAAAAATCTTATTACCAATGCATCTGTATATTCATGTTTGATGAATGAATTGATTCTTTATGGCATCTCAAACTTGTATTTCTTCATTGCCGAATTTGATTATGGTTTAACACCATAGATCTTAATCCGTCTTTGATCAGTTTAGATTCCTTTCACATTTCCTTCTAGTTTTTTTAAATGAAAAAAGATCTATATATTACTTAAGAGGACAAATAAGTACATTTTGATTCAAGGTGTTTACAACATGTGGTCAACAGGACTGAAAGGAAATTACGATCCTATAAAGCTATAAGTTCTAGCATATGAGCCCAAGTTCCCATGGGGATGGACTCACCATCATGGCATAATGCACTAAGTTAAATTATCAGGGGAAAATCCAACTCGTTCCTATAGCTTCTAAAGGCCGCTAAGGTTGTGCGTGAGCATCCTCATTGAATGTAACTTTACAACAATGTTTTTACAATAACCCAGTTGCCACCTACTGAAAGGAATGCCCAAACAATTTGTAAACATTCCTAATCATCTCGGTGTCCCACATGAGAGGCACCTTCCATTAGAGAAAAAATACAAAAAAGGAATGAAAACCATGCCCAAACGACTATCCTTTAGTTTTATGGGATAATGGATAAGTTATGTATTTAATTGTAGTCAAGATGAGATATTTTTCAATTATTAGTTTTTATTGATTAAAAATTATGAAAATTGTATGTTTACTTTGTTTGACTAAACTAAAATATGTGCGAATAAATTTTTAATAGGAACATTTTTTTAAATTATTTTTAAAAGAAAATTTGAAGGGCCTTAACTATATCAAAAAGTTATGGAACTCCAAAAGATGAATAAATTTCAATTTATAAGCACTTATGGGCTTTGAATCTCTCAAAATTGGGGTCTCGAGGCTCCTATTAGCAAAATATGAGCCATAAATATGTATTACTTTTGCAAACCCATTATCTAAAAAACTTGCATGGACATTATTCCCATAATATTCTAGTAAACAAAATCAACCATTGGCGATTACATTCAATTGCTTCACGTGAGAAGCTAGTGTCATTATGAAAATTGAATGGAAATGGTCACTTGTCTCTCACCTTCTATCTGATGATTTTCAACTATTGACAAGGTATAACCTTGTTTCTTTCTTGGATGGTTTCTTTTGACTCTTGAGATTGTATTCCTGACTATTAAGATAATGGTAGTGTACTCCATCATTGTATCCATATAATATACTGATTGGAACGCTCACAAAAACCTTGTAGAGAACTCCATGAAAAAAAAATAGTAGCTTTCTCTTAGATATCATGCATAGTTAATCAGTTAGCATAATGTTAGGTTACATTTGTATCCAATTTTCATATAGATGGTTTCTATGAGGTTAGATCTAGTTGGCCTTTAAACCCATGGATACATTTAAGAAAGGCCAACATGGATTTGCAGACTTGCAATCTGATATGTACTTCCTCTCATGTTTGATTCTTTTTCTAATCAAGGAGTTGCGCAGGCCTTTCTCTTACTATATGAGTATGATATAATGTGTTAATGTGGGAATTGGTCATAATTATCCTTCCATTCTTAGTTTCAAAGACGAATCTTAGAAAGAGAAAAAAACTTGCTAATAAAATTTCACACAACTTTCAAGATGCTTAGAATACAAAATTTGCTTCAAATGGCCATTATTTTCCTTAAAAGAAACTACAACATTTTCTATGAAAACTTTCTTTACTCTTTAGTCATACATATTTTTAAACCCTAATTTGATCAAAGAAACCTAAATGGATAACTCTGATGTGGTTTTATACCATCTAATCAATGACAATATTTTTAATATGTCATGTATAAAATCCAAACATTCGACAAGCTTGTAAAGTCTTTGTCAGAACTTAAGTGAAAGTATGTCATAATTATGTATTAGAATTTCAAATTAAAGTCATTATAATTTTTTTATTATTTGTGATTCTTGGTCCTTTTAGTGAGGTGGTTGTCACATACTATGATTTTTTTTATTGCCAATGTTGTCCATTGTCACAATGATGCCAATAATAATAGATGTGTCTTTATTTGTTATTTCATCATTATCATGGATCAACATTCATAGAAATGCATCAATTCGAAATCCCAAACAATCTCTTCCTAGTCTCCTTCCTGGTCCCCTTCCAAATCTCACACAACTCACATTTAATACTCAATGCATGCCTTACATTGGTATGTCTAGGCCACCTCTTTCTGCATTAAATGGGCATGGAATTCTATATTTCGAGGCCCATACGTGCCTCTTTTTGCATTGAATAAGGACACAAGGAAGTAAAAATCTTCCATGTTACTTGTTGTAGCAGTAGCTCGAATGACAACCCATGGAGCTTTCTCATAGCGTGACATCACAACAAGTTCAAATATTGTTTTTGTTTTCTGCGACCTTCTAGAGATGCCTTTGTATTTTTTACTTAGTAAAGGTGATGATGCATTGCAACCTGTTGCATGAAACCACTGTTGGAGCTGACATGTTTTAACAATTTATGGCTTTATAATAAGGAAAGTGGTGCGGACGTTTCCAATAGTATTTCCATTGAACTCAACGACATGACCACCTTTTATTATAAGGACTAGAGTGGTTCCTAAGGTATGAAGGTCAAAAAGTTCATCCCCTTCAACATGGAATTGTGTGCTCCATAAGGTGACATCGATGTACAACTTGACATGTAGCACAAGGTGAGAGTTCCCTTCCACATCCCCCCACTTCTCCTATCGGCGTTCCTTTGCACCTCTTGGTACAATTGCTAGCTTTGTAATTATATATATCTATATATATATGGAATTTGTCACAGATGTTGGGCATATGGAAATAAGTCTATAATTCCATATTTATATTTATTATCATACAGGAAAAAGAACAGGCCACATTGTTGCATCTAATCGTTTCACTCCAGGGAAACTTTGACATCAGGAAACGGACATGAACAAAAAAAAACACTCGAAGATGGTCTTTCAACTTTCACAAACTGTGATTGAATCATCACATGGCTACGCTATTTCTCTTTGTATTTGATTGAGAAAGATATAACACCAAAACTAGTATGAAAACAAACTTCTTGGATTCACTTTATCTTATATTTAAAAAGATATAGATATAAAAAAGATGAAAAAAAGGATTTACAAAAAAATATAAAGTTCAAGTCTAACTCTTTTGTTTTTTGGTTTTTCAATTATTATTTGAAATGTATAAATAAATTTAGTCTTTGAAAATATTCATTAGAGTAATTTATTGTTCTCAAAAATCTCTTTATAGTACTTGAATTATGTAGACTATACAACTAAATTTTGTGATTTGAACCATTTTTTACTAGACTTCAAGAAAATTGACTAAAATATTAATTGAGAATGACTAAAACTTAAAAACTTAGGCTAATTTAAAAACAATTCTTCCTTAAATGTATGCAAAGAGTGTGTTGATGTTGGATTTTCACACTCACCAACTCTAGGATCCACCCTGGGACAACTTAAAAAGGTAATGATAATGGTTTGGAAGTTTACTAATGCCTGCAGGTTTTTTTGTAAAGGAAAACTCTTACATGGTATCAAAGTCTTGGCGAGGTTAATTCCCCTAATAATGGTTTGGAAGTTTACCAATGCCTGCAGGTTTTGTTGTAAATGAAAACTCTTACATGGTATCACAGCCTTGGCCAGTTTAATTCCTTGATTTGATTTTGAGAGGGGCTATTGGACTTTCATACACACCTAGTTTGGAATTGATGATTTGGACTAAGCACCAATCTGGGATCCACCCCAGTTAAATAGGTAATGATAATTGTTTGGAAGTCTCTAATTCGTGAGGGTTTTGGTGTAATGGAAAACTCAATGCATTACTTACAAAATCATCATTTTGACACAAAAACATTTTATTTGTAGTAACAATTTTGTTCAAATTAACTTAAAGAAAAGTTTTTTTCCCTTCAACTAGACTGAGCCTAGGCTAATGTGAACCCCAATGTTAAATGGAAGAAAGATAAAAAAATATTTATATTAATTTAAATAAATACGTAATTTGAATAAGTTTCCTTTTGTTTTTTAATTATAAGTAAAATTAATAATATATAATTGTTAAAATCTTAAATTAGATAAAAATCTTTTTTTCAATTTGGTGTTGGTAATTTTTTTGGATATTAATATTTTTGATATCCCTTCACTTATAAATATCGTTTTGAAAAGAAATGTGTGTGAATATAAAAAACATTAGAAATTTCCGTAGTCATTATGATAAATAGTAGCATGGGATACATGTCATGATTATCTATGAAACTTGTCTTTTCTAAGTAATCCAAATTATCTTTTTTTTTAAATAGCCAAAACACATAAAACTTTCACTTGCCTAGGCTAGGTTTGAATACCAACATACCCATTAACAACTATAACTAAGAAAAAATGACCAAACTAAATGTCATTATTTTTTGTTAAATAATAATACCTATTAAAATTCAATTACAAAATAAAAAGCAACTAGAATTATCACTAAATTAGCTTTTGGTTTATCACTAAATTACCTATTAGTAATTTATAAGAAAATAGAGCTTTCTTTAATTCATATTATATTTTGAAATGTGACTATTTTCATAAATCTAAAAATAATAAATACTTAATCAATTATAAAAACATTTTAACTTTATATGATATTTAAAAATTATAAATTTCATATATAAAAATCAAATATTACTGGAATTACAACTTAACTGCGGACTCAAGAAAGTAATATTTCATTTCTTATTATCATTTTTCTGATAATTTCTTCAATAAATTTTTTCTTTCATCTTTTCATTATTTCCATATTATTTTCAATGATATTCCTCGCTTCCCAAAGGTTGGTTTCTGAGTTTCATTCTGGAGGCCTTCATTTTTTTTCCTGTTAGATGCTTTACGAATAATGAGAAACCGTTCGAATGAAATCCGGCACATGGTTTTAATACGTCTCTTTAGTCTATGGTGATGATTTTCTTTTGACACGTGTCTTGCTATAAGTGGGCAATGCTTTTGGGAATATTGACGTGTAACGTTGCATGTGATACCCATATTATGAAATATACACATGTTTAGCTTGAGCCACTATTTCGTATCTTCATTTTTAGAAATGACGAAGACTTTAGTTAAACAAAGTTTTTCCCTCTAACACCAAATCAAATGAAATATAAATGTGTTTAGCTGAGTGTTTTTTTTGAAGTAATGTTTCTATTTGTTTGAAGTTATAGCGAATTAGTATTTGAATTTTTAAGATTTAATTTAAAAATATTGGTTTTATTATGTATAAATTGTAATAGTTTTTTTGGTAGGTAAGTGTGTATAGGGGATTTGAACCAGTGACCTATCGCAAAGAGTGCCTTAACACTGTACTATGGAACTATGTAACTATTGATATCAATAAAGATATTTAAAGTGTATTATATTGGGGGTTTGAGTGGTGTATTATATTAGATATCATTTTTGGGATTCAGCTGGTTATTGGGTGCAAGCCCTGGAAGTGATGATTGACACTATGTGATTTATTTCACCAGTTTCAAGTCCACTTCTTCACCCTTGTGAGCATCCCTAATGCAATGAGTGCTAAGTGGACTATTCTGAGGCTATGTGATTTATTTCACTAGTTTCAATCCCACTTCTTCACCCCTATGAGCATCACCAGATGCAATGAGTGCTAAGTGGACAACGATGTGATTTATTTCACTAGTTTCAATTCCACTTCTTCACCCCTATGAGCATCACCCGATGCAATGAGTGATAAATGGACTATTCAAAAATCATGCAAAATTAGTCAATGAGTGCTAAGTGGACTATTGTGACACTATGTGATTTATTTCACTAGTTTCAATTCCACTTCTTCACCCCTATGAACATCATCAGATGCAATGAGTGCTAAATGGACTATTCAAAAATCATGAGAAATTAGTCAATTATGACTATCTCATGGAAATGGTCATAGACCAATGACTTATTTAACGTAGTTAAATCCCAAAAAATGATATCTAACATATAGTGAGTGTAATTTGTGTATAATTATTTCTCCCTGTGCAGTTTCAAACATGATATAAGAACTTATTTTAAGATTATTCCTTTATAAAAAAGCCAATAATAAATATGTAACCATTGATATCAAAAAATATATATAAAATGTGTAATTTGTGTATAATGATCTCTATATTTTCAAATATAGTATTAGAGCGTATTCTAACATTATTCCTTTATGGAAAGACCAGAACTATATTTTAAATATATAACTACTGATATCAATAAAAATATATAAAATATGTGATTTGTCTATAATTCCTCTTTATATTTTCAAACATGGTATCGAAGCCTATTTAACATTATTCCAAAGGCCAGGAAAATGGGAGAGACCGGAAGGCTATTATATTTTGTGCATCGATTAGTTATTGTGTTTATTTTCCAGTTATTCGAGTGTTGAATTTGATAATTTCGTGTGTTTTGCTGGGTGTGATTGCGTCTAAGAATTGTCAATCGTCCGAGAATTAAACAGATCTGCCCAGCGAAGATGCGTCCTTCATGTTTGACCTTGTGCATTGGGTTCCAAACGACATTCTACATTTGTAGTCTTAAAATTTATACAAGATGGGGTCGCCTGGAAGCTCAACAACATGCCATTTTCATCTTAATCTTAGAACTCCAACTAACAATGATATTTACAAAAGAAAACAAAGATTTTTATTAGAATTTCAATCATTCAAATATTGTTCTAAATTACATCCATGTTATAGTTCTGGGATTGTGGATCATAACCTTTGATTATCTCTCGGTCATGCCTTTCTAAATTCCTCGTAAAATTTTAATCTGTGAGCAAGGATCTTTCATTATATCACTATTCAAAAAATAATGCGAAGGGTAAGACGTAGGAATACTTTTGTGTTTTCTTACTAATTTAATACTTTTCTTTTTTTTCCAAGTACCTATTCCCATTACTCTTAGAACTCAAATCTTCTTTCATACTTGACTTTGAATTTGACTTGAAATATTTTTGATGAAGGGAGAATTCGACTTTCGTACCCTACCCTCTTTGTTAAATTGTACCAGACCAGTAGGGACGCCAGGGTGTTACCGGGGTCATAGATCAAACCCCTACAGGGCCCGCGCCACAGTTGTGTGCCTATTTGAGGTAGCCCGCGCTAACGAGGGTGCCACAGTGAGAATTGCAATACAAGACACCATGCCCCTTATTATGCCATTGCGTCATTATTTTATCAACCACGCTGATCGCACTGTTCAAAGGAGATTATCCAATAATTGAAGGCAAAATTGCTAGCAGGCAGTGAGTGATAAGCCTCTGCGCCAATAAACACCCCTAACAAGCATAACTATCTATGAAAATTGGAGTCATCGCCACCGCTCTCTGAATTTTAATCTCTGAATTAAATATTCTTAACAGTTAAATCCATATATATAATTTAACATATTATTTTCTTTATACTTTATTTCAACCATACATAACATAATAGTTTAACACAAAACAAAAATCAATTTAATAATTAATGTGAAAGCTTAATGTAAATTTTATCAAATAGAAAAAAAAAAGCAGTTATAATCAAATTTTTGAGAGATTTTTCAGCGTAAATCACATAAAAATTTATTTATCTACCAGTTTCGAACAACTAAGAATTTATTTATCTAAGAGTTTCGAACAACTAGTGTAATTAGTCAAAAACAAGTTATAATCCATTTAATAATTAATGTGAAAGGTTAATGTAAATTTCATCCGACGGAAAAAAAAATCAGTTAAATTAGCTTTTGTTCTCCATTTATGTAAACCTAATAGCACAGGTATAAAAAGAGAAAAAAACAATTTATTTAATAAAACGTGGAGTAGATATAGCAAATATCCAAAATCAATATTTACAAGGTAAAAGAGCGAGCAAATATATGACATAGAACTTGAGAGAAAGGGGATCACACAGACAATCCCTCAATTCAACCAAACTCAGACTACCAGACTACCACAGCTAATAATAAGCATCTTCATATTATATTAGTCTGCCAGATCGCAGCGGCCATCGAAGTAGCAGAAGCAACCCGAGGCGTGGCATTTACCATCGCTTGCGTTCTCTTTCTTTACGCAGATTTTAGCGCAGTCTTCTTCATCATCTGGACAATATACACTGCCCCCCTTCTTGCTTGATTTTTCGCAAATGGGACCATTTCCATTGGCAAGCTCTGCAATGTTTCAGGTAAGCGCAGTTAATAGGAAATGCTTGAAAAACACGTGAAGAATGTAATTTTGTAATTTAACCCCAAAAAAAAAGTTAAATGAAACCATTGTAATTTAACCCCAAAAAAAAAGTTAAATGAAACCATTTCGAGAAAAATTTCTGGAAAAACCATCCCAAACCTGAAATATCAGTTTCAGTTATTAAAGCGGAAAAGCCATAGAATTAACTCTCCATACCGTCTGAGGCCATCAGCAGCAGCAGGACGAACACAACAAGGACCGCTCTCATGGCAGCCATGGCATCAGGGAGCTTTTGGCCACTACAATTTTTCATACCGAATGAGAATGAAAAAAAATTGAAGCAGAGACTTGACTTATATAGAAAATCAATGCTCGAAGATTCGCAGGAATCTGATTATCATGGGGGTGGTTAGAAGGTTAAGCGAAAGCTCTGAGAACGTGGTCCTTATTTTCCAACGAGACCAAAAGTCGAAATAGATTTAGCGTTCCGATTTTGCCGAACCTTTTTTAAGCTATCGACGAATCTGTGGCATTATGTAACAATATAATATATACGTGAAAGTTGTCACGCATTCTGGGCACGATGGAAATATCTCTGTAATTCAGCCACCGACACCATATTTATATTTATTATCATACACGACAAAAACTGGCCGCATTGTTGCATTCAGTGGTATCAATCCAGAAATTTGACATCAGGAAATGGCCATGAAGAGTAAAGCACCCAAAGATGGTCTTTCAACTTTCATCATATGCCATTGAATATTTTCATTCAGATAAGTTTCATGCTTCTTTTGGAATACTTGAATTATTTAACTTATACAACTAATTCAAATAAAATTTGATTGAATTTCACACCAACCAAACTAACTGAAAAATTTCGAGAGAAAAAATTTAGAATACTATAATTATATTTCTTTTCCTACCAACTTAGTCACAAACTTAGTCAAGGATGTGCTATTTTATTACCCACAAAATCATTAAATGGCATCATAAAACTATATATTTTTTACTAACCATTTAGTTAAAATTAATATAAAGATAAAGAATTATTTATATTAACTAATTCTCATGAGCTAGGAGGTATTATATTTGTTGAGGTTTGTTGGGAATTTCTGATAATTCCAAACAAAAAAAACTAAACAGAGAACCTAAAAAAAATGTTTCTGAAGAAGAGAGTTCACACATACACAGAGAAATTTATATTCATTAAAAAAACGATGGGTGTTACAAATTCCTTCCTTTCACATTGGGATTACAACCAGAGAGGGATTACAACCAGAGACTTCTTTAGATGTAGTTCCAAAAAAAAAAAATTACTCTGTCTCCTCTTGGAAAATAATCTGTTTCTGCTCCAAATATTTTTATTGCTATGCAAAAAACAAAATTTCCTTACATATGCCCCACTGTGTTCTTCACATTACATTTCAACTACAAAAGAAACATTACATTACATTAGTTGCTGTTAATTTTCTTTAGTTTTCACTCCACGAAGGAATTTTTTTTTCACCATGCTGCATTTTCACTTACATTGTAATGAACAACATAAAAAAACATAAAAATACTTATTTCTATGCTATACTCCCCTGAGAAATAAAAAACATTAAAATTAAAAACATTTTAAGTACGTTTACTTACCGCAGTGCAATTCAACTAATTTCTTTAATTACTTCAGCATGGCGAAAAATATTTTTTTTATTAACTGTGGATTTTACTCCACGTGAATCCCATGGTGGTCAGCCAATACCGCACGGACTTTCAAACTACTACCATAACCGTAGATCTTCCCCAAAATAATCCGACGGCTGAGCAATTTCCTCGAAGGTCCTTCTTACCGAACTTTGTGTTCCGGGGAACGGCTGTTTTCCAAAAGTTGTTGTGGACATGTGTCGGTCAGTGATTTTGATTGCTGCCCTTGGAGGAAAAACCATCTTTCAGCAAAAACGGTGCGGGGAAGCCTCGCTAGTTTTCCATAATTAAATGCAGCAGGTGAAATTATCGTTTCAACACTCCCCTTTAATTTCAACTACTGGGTTATCAGTCATACCCATACATTTCCTCAAAAATTCAAAACTTTTCTGTCCCAATGGTTTGGTTAGAATGTCTGCAACTTGTTCCTGAGTTCTACAATGTTTTAAAACAATTTCTCCATTGTTTACCAATTCCCTGATGTAATGAAACTTTGTGTCAATGTGTTTCGTTCTTTTATGAAACACAAAATTCGTGGATAATGAGCTATTGTCACACAAAATCATAGTTCCTTTTGTTTGCTCTTGGCATAAACTCCTTAACATCCTTCTCATCAGAATTGCTTGACATGCTGCTGTTGTAGCTGCCACATATTCTGTCTCTGCTGTAGACAATGCTACAATAGGTTGTTTTTTAGAAGCCCATGAAATAACTCCTGAACCCATGTAAAAAACATAACTGGATGTGTTTTTCCGATCATCTACACTTCCAGCCCAATCACTATCAGTGTATCCAATTAAATCTGAACAATTTGAAGAAGTATATAAAATACGAAACCTTTTAGTACCTTTAACATACCTTAGAATCCTTTTTGTTGCCTGCCAATGTGCTTCTTTTGGCCTCTCCATGAATCTGGAAATTAAACTAACATCATGCATTATATCCGGCCTAGTTGCAGTTAAATACATGAGGCTGCCAACTATGCTCTTATACAAACTAGGATCAAAATCCTTGTTGTTGTCCTCTTTGCTGAGTTTTAATCCCATCACTATATGAGTGATTGCTGCTTTGCTCTCCTGCATATTGAATCTTTCCAACACTTCATTAACATATTTCACCTGTGAGATAAGAATTCCATTTCCATTTTTTTCTACTTCTATTCCTAAGAAGTATCTCAGCAAACCCATGTCAGTGATTCCAAATTCTTCTTTCATGACTGTTTTGAAAATTTCAATAAGATAATCATCATTACCTATGAAAATAACATCATCAACATATAATACAACAATTAACATTTTACCATCATTTTCTTTGATGTAGAGGGTGGGTTCTCCCTCACACTTTTCAAATCCATTTTCCAGTAGATAGGATTCTATCCTAATGTACCACGCTCTTGGTGCTTGCTTCAGCCCATAAAGATCTTTCTTCAATCTGCACACTTTGTGCTCTTGGCCTTCCTTTTCATAGCCTAGAGGTTGTTCAATGTAAACCTCTTCCATTAACACTCCATTTAAGAATGTTGACTTCACGTCCATTTGGTAAACTTTCCACTTCTTTTGCGCTGCTATGGACAACATTGCTCTCACGGTTTCCATTCTAGCATCTGGTGTGAAAGTTTCCTCATAGTCTCTCCCATGCTGTTGCTTATATCCTTTGACAAAAAGTCTTGCCTTGTGTCTTTCTATTTTTCCTTCAGCATTACTCTTGGTCTTGTAGACCCATTTAACTCCAATGACTTCTTTTCCTTTTGGTAGTTCAACTAAATCCCATGTCTTGTTTCTTTCTATGGCATTGATCTCCTCATCCATCTCTTATATACATTTCCTATCCTTAATTGCTTCTTCGAAATGAACAGGGTCATCAACATGACAATATAAACCAAACAAAGAATTCATACCTTCATTTGTTGGCTCTTGATCATAAATGTCACTTAAATTTCTGAACCTCTTACCTCTTTCATTTGGTGTACAAGTGCTTGAAGAAGCACTTGAATTTCCTCCTTGTGGTGTGCTTGGAGAAGCACTTTCATTTCTCCTCAAGGGTGTCTCTTGCTGCCCTTTTGTTGGTGCTGCTGTTTGGGGATGTATTTCAGCCATCTCCTCATCATCTTCATCATGTGACAAAGAGTTTTTAACATTCACGGTTTTCTCTATGCTTCCATCCCAAGCTTCCTCCTTAATGAACTGAACATCTCTACTCACAATAAGCTTCTTGGTGGATGGGTTATACAACCTATAAGCTTTGGATTCCTCACTGTATCCAATGAAAATACATTTCTCCCCTTTGTTGTCCAACTTCTTCCTTAGTTGATCTGGAATGTGTAGATAAGCCACACATCCAAAAACTTTCATGTGGGTGACTCCTTGCTTTGTCCCACTCCATGCTTCTTCCGGCACTCTGTTCATGACTGTTTTTGTAGGGCATCTATTCAAAATGTACGTTGCACAGTGTATAACTTCAACCCAATAATTATTTGGCAAATGCTTTGCGTTTAACATACTCCTCGCCATATCCATGATTGTCCTACTCTTCCTTTCGGCAACTCCATTTTGTTACGGAGTGTACCTAGTGGTAAACTATTTATGAATTCCATTTTCTCTACAAAACTCTAGAAATTCTTTGGAGATATACTCACCTCCTCTATCAGTTCTTAGAACTTTGTTATGCAGTGCACTTTGGTTTTCTACAAGTGCTTTGAAATTGAAAAATCTTTCAAACACTTCACTTTTATTCTTCAGGAAATAAACCCAAGTTTTTCTAGTAAAATCATCAATAAATGTTAATATATAGTGGCTGCCTACAAGTGATGGAGTTTGCATTGGTCCACATAAATCTGAGTGGACAATCTCTAAGGGTGCTTTTGCCCTTATGCTTTTCCCGATGGAAAAGTTTCTCTGTGTTGTTTCCCCAAGATACAACCTTCACAAAGGTTGTCTGGTTTCTCTATCAATGGTAATCCTCTTACCATTCATTTTCTACTCAACAAGTTAAGACCTCCAAAGTTGAGATGTCCAAATCTCAAGTGCCACAACCAATTTTCATCTTTTGGTTCGCTTTGGAAAGCCTCTTGTGTCACTACTGCTATTTCTTCTCCATTTTTTAAATCTTCTTTCATTCTGAGAGGAAACATCCTATTCCTTGTCATCTTTACTTCAGTAATACATCGTTTGCTGGGTCTTTTATCCATAATGGTGCATACATGATTCTCAACGAAAGCATTGTAACCCTTTTTAACAAGTTATCCAATACTTAAGAGGTTACATTTCATTCCAGAAATATAATAAACATCTGCTATGGTTTTCTTTTCATCTTTCCTTGTTAATACTTTTACTTCTCCTTTTCCCATATTAGAAACTTTACTATCAGTCCCTAGTGTCACTTGTGACTTCACACTCTAATCTAACTTAGAAAACAGGGCTATGTTTCCTGTCATATGGTTACTGCAATCGGAGTCTAGAAACCATACATCTTCACTCTTTGCTTCAGTCATATTATAGGCTAAAAACAAATTATCTTGGCTGATATTTTCTCTAGTGAAATTTGCACTAGTTCTATTACTCATATCATGTTGCTTCTTCCTACATTCATTTGCATAATGCCCATATTTTTTACAATAGTGATATTGGACATTGGATTTATCATACCTTTGTCCTTGAGCATGATGTTGTCCACTTTGTTGGTTGCTGCCTTGGTCTTGGTTCTGATTTGGATTGCTGCCTCTTCCTTGAGTATTTGTTGGATTGTTTCTTCCACCTCTATTTTCGCTTCTGCCTCTTCCTCTCTTGTTTCCTCTGCCTTGACCTCTTCCTCTTCCAAAGGAAATCTGGGTCTTAAAGGCATGTTCTAAAGATGAGTTTTCATTTCTACTCAATCTCTTCTCATGTGTCATTAGTGGTGTATGTAGTTCATCAACTGAGAAATTTGTGAGATCCTTTGTCTCTTCTATGGTGGTGACAATCACATCGAATCTTGAGGGTAGGATCCTCAATAGTTTCTCCACAATCCTCCTTTATTTAAGAATTTCTCCATAAGACCTTACCTGTGTGACCAGACCAATCACATGTGTGAAGAATGAGTCAATATTATCTGACTCCTTTATGCAAAGATTCTCAAAATCTTTCCTTAGCAATTGTAGTTTTGATGTCTTCACTTTCTCCATGCCTTGATAGGCTATCTTGAGAGTTTTCCATGCTTCTTTGGATGTCTTCGCTACTACTATCCTTGGAAACATACTCTCATGTACTGCTTGATACAAAAAGTAGAGGGATTTAGAATCCTTCTTCTTACAGCTCTTCAACTATTCTTTCTCTGCATGAGTCAAATTATTAAACTCATCTTCATCTGCTGGTTCTTCAAAACCATCCTCAAAAAATTCCCATAAGTCTTGGGAAGCAAGCAGGGCTCTCATAGTTATTGCCCAATAGTGATAGTTTTTCCCATTAAATTGTGGGAGCTGAGTATTAAAGATACCCATGCTAGTGTTGGCTCCAGCCATTCTTGCACTCTTAACTATGCTTCAAAATACTTGACTGTGTATTTAAAATAACTGACTTTCCTCAACAATAACACAAAAAACTAGCTTAAGAAATACCTTGGATTCTTTCTTGAGTGAGTCTTCACTTTGCTAGAGAAGCTGTTGCAACAAGAAATAATTCCTTTAGCTTCTTTGACACCTTCAAAGAGCCTAGACAAGCTCTGGTACCATGTTGGGAATTTCTGATAATTCCAAACAAAAAAAACTGAACAGAGAACAATGTTATGTTTTTAACACATGAAACAAAAAAATGTTTCTGAAGAACAGAGTTCACACATACACAGAGAAATTTATATTCATTAAAAAAAATGACGGGTGTTACAAATTCCTTCCTCTCATAGAGGGATCACAACCAGAGATTGCTTCAGATGCAGTTCCAAAAAAAAAAAAATTACTTCTCCTGGAAAATACTCTGTTTTTGCTGCAAATATTTTTACTGCTGTGTGAAAAACAAAATTTCCTTACATATGCCCTGCTGTGTCCTTCACATTACATTTCAACTACAAAAGAAACCTTACATTACATTCGCTGCTACGAATTTTCTTTCGTTTTCACTCAATGAAGAAGTTTTTTTTTCACGCTGATGCGCTTTCACTTACAATGCAATGAACAACATAAAAAAAACATAACAATACCTACTTCTATGCTATACTCCCGTGAGAAATAAAAAACATTAAAACAAAAAACATTTTACCTACGTTTACTGACCCCAATACAATTCAATTAATTTCTTTAATTACTTCAGCATGGCGAAATATATATTTTTTTATTAACCGTGGATTTTACTCCACGTCAATCACACGGTGGTCAGCCAATATCACATGGACTTTCAAATTGCTACAATAACCGTAGATCTACCCCAAAATAATCGGACGTTTGACGCATTTTCCCCAGAGGTCCCTTCTTATCGAACTTTATGTTCGGGGAATGACTGTTTTCCAAAATCTGTTGTGGATGCGCGTCAGTCAGTGATTGTGATCGCTTCCCTCAGAGGAAAAACCATCTTTCAGCAAAATTGTTGCGGGGAAGTCTGGTTGGTTTTCCAGGGGAATGACTGTTTTCCAAAATCTGTTGTGGACACGCGTCAGTCAGTGATTGTGATCGCTTCCCTCAGAGGAAAAACCATCTTTCAGCAAAATTGTTGCGGGGAAGTCTGGTTGGTTTTTCAGAATTAAATGCGGTAGGTGAAATTACCATTTCAACAAGGTTTTCTGACTTGATTTTTTCTATTTTTAGTAGGGAGATTTTTTTGCCTCATTCTTGTATTTTCTAATTAGTTGTGAGGCATTATTGGTCAAATGTAGTTCACCGTATGCAAAATGTAATTTTGCTCTTTTCTTAATTGAATAAAATTACAAGTCTTTTTTCTCAAACACAAAATTAAACTAATTTATTTATTTAAAATTCTATGTAAAGTTTAATGATATTATGGTATATTATATTATAATTTATTGACTTTATTACAATTTTTTATTTTCTTTTAAACTAAAAAACCTTATATTAAAAAAATTGGTTAGATATATATATATATATATATATATATATATATATATATATATATATATATATTGTCTCAATTTAATGTTGAATACAAAAAAAGTACACCATCTTTTTAGTGATTTTGATAAACCTTGTCATGTGATAAAGGTTACTCATATACCCTATTTTTCTTGAAAAAATTGGCTCCAAATCCAATAGGAACTATACTAAAGTTAGATGTTACACTTTTATAACGGGGACATTATCCATGGAACTTTTCTCTTAAGAGTTTTGATGAATTTTAAGTCAATCCAAATCTTTTGTTTTTCAAAATATTACTAAAATACATGAAACTTTGGTTCGCTAGAAAAATAAGGCTACTAGTGAGCATTAGAACTTCCAAGTCATCAAGATTTTTTGAGACAAAACTTCAAACTAACTTTGAACATGGAAAATGAATTTTATTTCCTTATTATAAATAATTTTAATTTCTTTATTTCTTAAAGAACTACAGATAGAGATAAGATTTAGTAAATAAGTTTTTTAAGAACAAAATCTACCTTTTAAGGAATGGACAATCTAGGAAATAAATCATGAGAGGTTGTAGAAGAAAAAAATATCCTTAGCAATAAGTTGTTAGGATAAGAATTTTTTTAGAATATTAGAAACTATTGGGGTTGCTTTTAGGATTTAGAAAATTGATGGATAGACAAGATTTTGTCCATAAGGAAAAATCGAGTCGACCTTGAAAATCATGAGTGATTTGTGGATTAATTTATGAACCTAGGAAAATTTATTTTGTTTATATATGTTATTATAAATATTGTAAGCATAAGGGAAAACCTAATGGCCAAATGAATGTATAATGAGACCAAACATGTACATGTGAATTTGGCTTTAGAATGGAATTTTTACATACTTATGGATTGTATATTATCCTTTCATATATGTTAATGAATGAATTTATATGATTATAATAGTTAACTAACTCAGTAATCAGATTTCTGTAGAGACCTTGGTATTCTTAAGATTGCAAGTTCGTGGAAATGAACGTAGCAGAAAAAGTCAAATTTTACTACATCAAGTGATATCCAAGTAGGAGATTTGGAGACAATAGAAGACTTTTTCACAATAGTATGGAGGAAAAAATAGAATGAGATTAAGACAATGACAGGTAAAAGGGGTTTTCATCATTTCTAGATATTGATGATAGGAAGAAAAAGTTGAGAAGGAGGATGTGGTGAGAATTCCGTTAGCTGGCATAGTTGTGATGGAGGAGAAAGAGTGACCACAGAAACCTAAAGAGCAAGGAGTGCTCGAAAGGGGTTCTAGAGGAGGGGGCCAAGAAAGGCTAATAGTCCAAGCTTAGAGGAGTGTTATAGACATATTTGGGCACTGCAACCCCAATCACATATATCCATAAACCAAGGGCTTCTGAGTCCCTAAAAGTGTTGTTTCATGCCCTAAAGGAACAAGGTTAGCTGATTACATCATCTCCTAGAAGTTCTCCACAGAAAACTGCTCAGAACTGGTCAAAACTAGACCATACAGATTACTCAGTGCTAAGGGTGGGATGCATCTCACCTGCTCAGTGTAAAAAGTGAGATGCATACTAAAAATCCCTTCTGTAGGGTGCGATGGGCGAGAGCAGACAAATGGCAGAGACAGTTTGCAAGGTGGATGGTCATGGAATCTTCCAGAAACTTCTCCTGTGACACTTGCCTCTCTGAATTCGCCCAAGGATGAGTAAGAGGTCATCAATCTCCAAGTGGAATCAAGGACTATCAAAGAGAAGACACTAATCAAAATCCCAGAAGCTGACTCACCCCCCTGCAATCATCTATATCTGGATCCCTCATCCCAGAGATCCGGAGCCTAGAATCTTGTATTTTGTAAAGAAGTGATGTTGGTTTCCTGGTGGAATATCATAGTGTTGGGTGATCTAAGCTTTTCATTAGGTGAAGAAGGGCTTTCATGCTGGAAGGATGACGTTGGGTTAGATCAATGTGTTGTAATCCTCTCTTCTAATATTTACATCAATAAAGCTATTCAAGTTTTCCTCCACATTCTTGTATGTCTGATAATATATGCATTTGTGTGGTCAATACATATCTGGTCCGATGTTGTTTATGATTGCAGATCTCTACACTTTGAAGGTATTATGCTGCTTTGACTTTACAAGTACTCCTTGAAGCAGAGTGATCAAGGGAAGAGTGGTAAAGATCTATCAGAGAGGAGAAGGAACAAGCAAGGAACTGAGCGAAAGATTGAGGTTGGTATTCTCTGCTGCTCTCTATCTACTTCTCGTAAAGGAAAGCGAAAGTAACTTTAATCTCTTTGTTTCTAAGATAGATACCCATCTTAGTGGGACTAGCAGCTCTACATAGACACTAGATTTCCCAATAACAAAACAACGACTCTGCTGGGGGGTGAATAGCTTGTTTTCTTGTCTATATTTGTTTGATTTATAAACTTACAGACGGAGCCTGAAGTAAAGCCAGCTAGCCTTCGAACTGCATTTGCTATGCAAGTGCAAAGTAAATCAATGCTGCTTCAATCTATCTCCAGGTTTTGTTTATAAATTGAACAATTGATTTGCAAACATCCTAATTGCCCTGGTGGTGGCTCAAGTAGCCTCATTAGATCAGCCCCTATTATTTGCATTTACTGACTATCATTAGCTCGGCCTAAATCCCTAAACTAAGCTGCAAACTGTGACCAAGAACCAAGTTGAAGACTCGTCCCTAGACCATGGTGCCTTCTCCTCTTGGGAATCTAGATACATCACACCTCCTGTGTGCAGTAGGTGGGATGCATCGCTCTTTCCCTGTGTTATAGGTGCGATGATTAGATAAGACCTCTTTTTCTTCCATATTTTGGTTTTTTGTTCACTCTCTTCAGCTTTATTCAGGAGTTTTGATGTCTGTGATCAGTATACCACTGTGGAAACTCCCTTCCTTTGCATGATTCAGCCTCCATAGTACAAAGAACTGTAAATGTTTTTATGTATTGTTTTCCATTTACGGTTCTCCTTTACGAAGAAGTTGCGTAATCAAACTGTTGTCTTTTGATTTGAGACTGTCGCAAGTTTCGTTTTTAGTCAAAGAAAAGAATCCTACTATTCTTGATGGTCGATTACACTGTTACTCTTGTATTTGATTTGAATTAATAGTTTTTGAGGTGTCGAAATCAGTTTTCAATTCAAATTCGCAAATTGTCGTCATTATCTTCCTTTTGTCTTTTGAAAAGAAAATCATTAGTACTATTGCTTGAAACGATTCAGTTTTGTGCTTAGCATTCTTTTTGGTCATTCACACATTAAGAAAGTGAGAACAAATACATGCATGTGCATTTGCATTTAGACTGCTTGTTGATTTTTGATTTTGGACAGTGCATCTAGTGTGTGATCACTGCTCTATGTTGAAAGAATCACGCTCATCTTTCCTTAGTAACTAGGATTTTCATTGCAAAAAGAAGATTAAACGATTTTTTATCATCTTAGATTGCATTTTAGGAATTGTATATCTACATCACGTGGCGAACCTGAAAGGAAAACTTCATAACAAAGGTCAACTGTAAAATAAATTCAATGAACATAAAAATGATTTGGAACCTAACGTGCAACATTTAGAAGTCTAGGCTAGAGACGTATTCTGGCGTCGTAAAACCTGGTAACTATCGCTTTCATCGTAGGTTGGGTGATTCCTCCTCTTTGAGACGACAAGTGCCAGTACGGACTTGTGCTCCCACGTAGCGTCGAGTATATACTGGGAGACCACAATAGGCTATATCCTTTATCCTTAGGAAGTCATGTCTACCGCCCTATCAATCGCAATGCACTGAACACAAAATTCGGCAAGATTGACTGCCATACCGTAAAAAGTATTCTGCAATTTTGTGATCGGTTTGGTAATCCCTCTGTCTAGATTTGCAGAGTAGTCTCTTTCATTCCTTTTCAAACTCCTTAAAGGAAAAGGTCCATCTGAGCACTTTTCACTTCAGCCTCATTAAAAATCGAAGGCGACTAGAGTCATCTTTAGTTTTTTCTCGACTCTTAAAAATTTAAAAATCAAGTTGTGTCAAAGCATCTAAAATTCATTAAATTTACAATCACCTTTCCCCCTTTATTTTGAGTTGATCAAGTAATCCTCAATCATGGTAGAAAGTCAATCGAAACCCTATTGTTTTCAGATATTAACGAGTCAACCATCTTTGACTCCAGAAATGAAACTATTCTGGACAAAGTGAACTCGTTTAACCGGGTCAAAGTCCCCCAGTTTGAGTGGAACTTGTGTTCCAACATCCTCAGAGACTCTGGTTACTCCAACCATTTATGGTATCCCTGCCTTTACAGAAGCAGTTCCGCAGCCACAAGAGGACATTAAAACTGATCCTAGTGTGATGGTAAACACTTCTATTCCTAAATCGGCTCCATCTACAGCTGATTCGAGAGGTGTTATTCCCCAAACATCTGTCGCTATAGAATCTATGCCTTCTTTGGCACCAGAAATATTTTACGGACTTGACAGCCTACCTCTTCTGCCTGGATTGATTGCTATAGAAGAGATTGTGGAGGATCCTCTGTCTAGTACTCCATTGCATTTTAGAGCCAGGATCACGCTCTATCCTTCTTCATCAGAAGTTAGTATCCCTTCATTGCAAGTCCCTGTAGAATCACTAGGAAATCTTTTGGATAGACTAGATATGTCTGAACAACCGTCGACATCCAGGACTGTGTCATCTGACGCAGCAGCAACGGAACCTCCTACTGGTACTCCAATAATGTTCGCTGGTGTACCATCTGTCCCAACTAGCTCTCGACCGCTAGATGGAGTCCATCCAGGGACTATTTCGACAGTATGGTCTATTCCTGTTTGCTCGTCCAGAATAATATCTAGAATCTCTAATGTTGAGTCTCAACAAATTGATCCTTCACAACAGTATCAATTTGGATAGTCTTGTCCCCAAAGTCCAATCATTCCTTTGAGCACTAGATTGCCACCATATGGGGGGAAGTATGCCCTTTCATTGTTTCCTCCCCGAGAACAACCATATGGGAGTTCGCAACAGAATTCGGGTCACACTGGAATTACATCCAGCAGTTGGGTGCCAATACTACCTCAACAACCAAGAGTTGTATACTCAATGCAACAAATCCCACCTATGTCGAATATCCCCACTACACTAGCCATTGTGACAAGGTCGCAAGTACAAGCGTTTCCTGTTATATGCCAACCTCAAGTTTCTTAGGTTGTAATACAATAGCCTCCTGTCTCCACGACACAGCTGCAATCACCGATTAGTGGCTCCCTAACCGGAGCGACCCAGGTTCAAATGGGTACTATTACCCCTCATCTTGGTCAAATAGCTAGTATTGGACAATAGCAAATGGTTTCACAACCATGGCTGGTGCAATATCAACAACCGCAATTCCAACAAGTTTACAAAGGATCTAAGCAACAAATATTTGCAAGTAATGGGTAGCTGTATATTCAAAACGGTCAACATCAATCATTTCATAGTGGTTATGCCCATCAACCTTACCAAAGTTATCAGCTTCAAATGCACTATGTTGGTATGCAAAGACCCACTGCTCAGATAATCCCATCTTATCCTAGGTATGCATCGTCAAACCTGAATCAGTAGTTACCCTTTGTGGTGACTTTAGAGTTACTGGATCTAAATCGGCTAACAAACGATCCGATTGCTTATGCCCCTTGGTGGCCGACGATTCCTCATAGACTTCCGTCAGATATTTATAAATTTAATGGAAATCTGGGTGAAGACCCGTTGAATCATGTAATGACCTTTCATCTATGGTGTTCGTCCAACACTCTAAATGATGATTCGATTAGGCTTTGCCTTTTTTCAGAGAACGTTAACTGGTCTGGCAGCAAAATGGTACATTGAATTGCCTAGAGCTTCATTCAATAACTTCAACACCCTTGCCATGACCTTTTTAACCCATTTTGAGTTACCCATAAGGTACGAAACAAGAACAGAGCTTCTTACTAATTTCAAACAGATAACAACCACTCACATATCTGATCATATCCATGAGTGGTGGCATCGTTGTAGAATGGAAAAAACATATGTTCTTGATCAGTTGTTAGCTGAATGGTTTATTAAGTCATTTTTACCTTCTATCGCAGAAGATGTGGCAAAGGGGGGTGTCGTCACTGAAGAGAAATCCATTGCTCATGCACAATATATAGACTTAATCTATACTCAATTTGGCATGCTCTATGACAAAATCCCTGATGCTCCTAGATTGGAATTTATGTTCCTTCCCCTCCTAAATCAAATAAAGACTCTCATGCCAGCGATGGTGTGATAGGTACAACTAGCACGAAAACTGTAAAGGCTACATCGAAGAAAGCTCGTAGGGATTCTAGTCAAAATGAAAACAAAGAACTTCTTGCCTTGGAGGTAAATGCCTTGTCAAATGACAAAGGCAAAGAACTGAAGCAACCAGGGGGCAAGAAGAAAAACAAAGGGAAAAAGAAGAAACAGGAGGAGTCGTGTCCTGAAAAATCTTCTGCAAACCCTTCTGGAGAAAGGAAACCAAATCATCCATGCTTTACATGAAACAAGGATCATTGGATGAAAGACTGTCCACATAAAGCTGAGCTTAGGAAACTCTTTAAGAATTTGAAAACTTCAACGGTACTGACTAATCCGTTTCCAAACCCAGAAACTAATCTGGTTGCTAGTGATAATGCTTCCCCGTCCCAAGTACTTAAATTTTCTGTTTCAAAGAAAAAAAATGATGCTTTGATATTAACAAGAAATAAAGATTACGAGAATCCATAGCTCTCAAACAATAAGGCTAATGATCAACCTAGTAGTTCGAAAACAACTTTGACCGAAGTTGTGCCACCCATCATTCCCGAGCTAATGATAAAGCCGCCAAAGGGAGTAGTACACAAATCGAAATTTAATCCTTGTGCCAGAGCAGCACAACATTATAATATAGTAGAGGACTTGGCCCAATCGCCATCCGCTATGTCGACACTTGAGGTACTGCAAAATTGCTCCTCCGAGAAGCAGACTCTATTATCAATAATAGGTGGGATTGACCCAACGGATTCCAATCTTATGGCCTTTAATCATAAAGGATATGAACCTCAGTTACCAGCTTAACTACCTTTCCTCATTCAAGTGAAAGCCCTCAACAAAACTGTTCATCGAACAATTATTGATGAGGGGGCATGTACATGTATTATTTCGATGAGTTGCTAGAAGACTTCAGGCTCACTACCCTTGTTGTGATCGTCAACAACGTTAAAAGCATTTGATGGATGATCATACACTCCATATGGGATTTTAAGTAACTTGTAAGTTGAACTGGGGGGAAAACAATAGAAATTGATGTTGAGGTTATCGATGGAAACCTCGATTACAACATCCTACTAGGAAGGCCCTAGATTTATGCTATGGCTCCAGTTGTGTCAACATACTTTAGAAAGACTGCATTTCCTTTTCAAGGAGGAATTACAATCGTTGATCAACAAACCTTCCTCCCCAATAGTTCACAAGTTATTGGAAGCATTCCAATGATCCATGGAAGCTCTCGATTGCTTCAAAATGTCAGAGTAAGCCTCCTAAAGGACACTGCCTTAATGGGTACTTTCGTCCTACCGCCTCCAAGTAATCTGGCAGAAGTGACCACAGTGGAAACCTGCAATATGACATCTTCTATATCTAAAAGATTCGGAAGATTCCTGAACATTTTGATAGCATGGATCATCGCCATTTTAGAAATATTGTAGTAATCAATTTTATTGGCCTGGGGGGCAAACCCAAATCAATGCTTATTGAGTTTTTGGATAGATAGGTCTAAGGAATATGGCACCTCTTTAGATCCTTGGTCGCATGTACATTCTACAGAAGAAGGAATCATTCAGTCAATGATGACAGGAGAGGCACCATGGGAAGGTCACCACCATCGTTCCCATCTTCTAGATTACCACGAAGATTATTCGAGCAACCTTAATCATCCTTCAGTTTTTGATTTTCTATCAAATACTGTAAAAATGGTGGATACCGAGGATGGTTATTATCTTGTGTCGACCTCGTTAGAAAAATGTAACAAGGAGTCATGAGGATAGTTCTTTTATTGTGTCAACCTCATTAAAAAATGAAACAACTCCCTTTCCAAATCAAGTCTTTGATTACGATCTCGTAATATCTAGGTCGAGTGTTTCAAAGATCTCGAAGGTAAACCTTCATTCCAATCACCGTGTTGAATGTAATGAAGCTTGGGGGACATGCACCTCGATTTGCATTATTATGCTGTGGGCATGCAAACTTATCACGAGCAGTGTTACCGCAGGGTTCAAGCTCGTTAAAAAATAAACCCGTCGTGAGCAATTTTATGCGAAGTTCAAGCTCGTTAAATAATAGACCTAGCAATGAGAAAATTTTCCGCCAGAGTTTAAACTCATTAAAAATTGAACCAACCTCTGGTAAATAACCATTTTGAATGCATTATCATAAGCTTTTGAGCCTTGGTCGTGTTCTCATCATCACCTCCACTCTATTTTAGCCGGTCATACACCTCCATTTGATTGTTTACCCTTTTGAGGAATAGCTGTGACGAGTGATTCTGTTAGCCACCCTTGTGACACTGTCGTGATTGGAAAATTCCAAACCTTACCTGGAATAGTTGCTACCTGAAAATATCACTCATTCCTCAAAAAACGAGTCTCCTTTAATCTCTTTTCATCTGACTCATAAAATATGAAAAGATTGTCGAGCAATTGGCCTCTCCAACTCATTAAAGCTATTGGAAGTGCTATCCCTCCTCTAGATTTTAATCTTTTTGGACTTGAGGGATTATTACACAAAAATATCGAGCGCTTGTCTTGTTCGGCTCATTAAAGCTATCGAAAATTCATCCCTTTCATATTATTTTATACTTTTTCGGACTTAAAGGATTATATGACGAAAAAGGATTACTGGAGTTTCCTTTCTATCCCTTTTCAGAATCTCTAAAATTGAAAAAGGACCAAGTTGTCTTTGTCATTAAACTCATTAAAACCAATAGCAACAAACTTGTCCATAGAGACAAGAACGAGTTTTACTGTCACTAGGATTGTTAAAACATAGCGACGAGTTTGCTTGAAGGGAAAATTATAGAACAAGCATATGTTATCCTCCTCTAGCTTGATAAAAATAAAGAGGTACTAGTGAGCAATGACTAGGGAAAATTAGGAATAAAACTTGAAGAAACTTTATTGGTAGCAAGTTGCTCTTGAACATGACACTTTCACTCCATCACCATGATTGAGTCGGGTTGGATTATTCCATTCACCGTCATACTTACCATTGGTCCATCATACCATCCATCTTTGGGGTTAACACTACCAATCCATTTTAGTGTCACCAATATGTTCAAGAGAAGTTGATCAGAGAATTCAGCAACCCAACTTATGTCTCACTCGCTGCAATACCTTCACGCTTCATTCTTTCATGACCGCCACCCTGAACCCTGTATCATCAGATCGTTTTCACCTCCAAAAAATCGTTTGCTCCGTTCCGTGTCGTAGATGTGGGATTCATTAAGGCCCTCCTACGATGGGTCACTTCTTGTTGACGACAGCTCATTATTCAAGAAGTCGACCTAGGAACAACCCTTTTGGTACTTTGAAGCTTGCATGCCCCAATGGCAAGTTTCTCACTTCCGGCGACAGGTTTACATCAATGGACTTTGACTGAGAGATTTTGCATGGTGTTTGATGCCAAGTCCCATTTTCACACCACACGAATTGTATTGTAGTACCTTGAGGTTCATCATCATTATCTGTGATTCCTCTCGTGCCTATTAACAACTTACATCATTGGCTGGTAATGAGGCGATGTCTTTCCATGTTCGACTCCAAAACATTTCTCACATGGATTGACTTGTACTCCGGGCGAAGATTGGATGAGTTTGAAGACCCCGGATCCAGTTTCATCCATCCGGGCTAAGATATATTCAGGAAAATAAAGACATCAAGTGTACATCATTGCTGCACAAATGATCATCTAAATCAAGGGATGATGGCTCTATTGGAATCATTAGTCTGACGCACAGACGGTTGTTTGTCCTATGTACATGAAAATGAATTTATAAAGCTGAGAATGGGAATGCTCGCCTCAGCTAGATCATGAAAATGTTATGAAGATAATGTATTGTATTGTATCTTATTACAGGTCACCTTCCAGTTCGAAAAACCTCAGATCCTCATGATAAAGCATTTCACCCGACATCAAAAGATTTGCAACCTCATGCTTTAGGGGGAAACTATTATAGACATATTTGGGCACTGAAACCCTAATCACGTATGTCGATAAACCAACGGCTTATGAGTCCCTAAAAGTGTTGTTTCATCCCCTAAAGGAACAAGGTGAGCTGATTACATCATCTCCAAGAAGTTCTCCATAGAAAACTGCTCAGAACTGGTCAAAACTAGACCATAGAGATTGCTCACTGCTAAGGGTACGATGCATCTCACCTTCTCAGTGTAAAAAGTGTGACGCATACTGAAAAGCCCTTCTGTAGGGTGTGATAGGGTGAGAGTAGACAAATGGCAGAGAAAGTTTGCAAGGTGGATGGTCATGGAATCTTCCCAAAACTTCTCCTGTGACACTTGCCTCTGTGAATTCGCCCAAGGATGAGTAAGAGGTCATCAATCTCCAAGTGGAATCAAGAACTATCAAAGAGAAGACACTAATCAAAATCCCAGAAGCTGGCTCACCCCCTTGCAATCATCTATATATGGATCCCTCATCCCAGAGATCTGGAGGCTGGAATCTTGTATTTTATAAGGAAGTGTTGTTCGTTTTCTGGTGGAATATCATAGTGTTGGGTTATCTAAGCTTTTCATGAGGTGAAGAAGTGCTTTCATGCTGGGTGGATGACGCTGGGTCAGATCAATGGGTTGTAATCCTCTCTTCTAATCTTTACATCAATAAAGCTATTCAAGTTTTTCTCCACATTCTTGTATGTCTTATAATATATGCATTTGTGTGGTCAATATATATTTGGTCCTATATTGTTTATGATTGTAGATCTCTGCACTTAGAAGATATTATGATGCTTTGACTTTACAGGTACTCTTTGAAGCAGTGATCAAGGGAAGAGAGGCAAAGATCTATTAGAGAGGAGAAGGAACAAGCAAGGAACTGAGTGAAAGATTGAGGTTGGTATTCTTTTCTCCTCTCCTATCTATCTCTCATAAAGGAAAGTGAAAGTAACTTTAATCTATTTGTTTCTAAGATAGCTACCCGTCTTAGTGGAACTAGCAGCTCTGCATAGACACTAGATTTACTGATAACAAGGAGATAGGTTGGTGAGGTGTGTATAGAAGGAAGGGGACCTATTACTATAAATATTATTTACAGTTCATAGTGGGCAATAGAAAGCTCATAGAGGAAGAGGTGAGGATGAACATGACTATGAAGTTATTTGAAGAATTTACGGGGAAGCCATAGAGATACCAAAGTAGATGGCACAATGAAAATGAGCGATGAAGAATATGAGAGGGAACTTGCTGAGATAAAATCATAGTTGAATGTTATTACGAACTTTGATACAATAGAATGATGAGAACCAGAAGTATGGGTGGAACCCGTGGAAAAGGATTAAATGGCTTTTTGAAATATTATGGGCCAAGAAGAAGAGATAGAAGTTGAGACACAGGTTGAATGAAGAACTCAAAACTACTGAGTGTGAGGAGATAGTTCATAGGGGCGAACCCGAGCAAGGAGAAAATCTTGGAGAAGATGGCAATGTTGGTGGAGATTTGATGCTTGAGACATCAATTGAGGCTAAAAAGCTGTATATTTTTCCTAATAGTTTATTTATGGTTGCATGTGTTATTGATGACTAACAACCCTTTGAAGATGTCATGAACAAAGAGGATGATACAAGAGAACATAGTTCAAATTTTGTTCTCAAGACAGAGGAGGATAAATACTTGAATGGGATGCTCATAAAGAATGATAAGCCAAAGGAAGATACAACTTTCAGTGTTTAAACTGATTTTGTGCATGCATATGCGATATAAGTGATTATAATTTTTGAAACTGATGCAAGTAGAACAGAAACCGAGGGTTAAAAACATGCAAAAGTTGTTGTGAACAAGGATGCAACAAAGTCAAAGGAGGAAGAATTTGTTGGCAGAATGGAGACCCAACTCGATCAATGGGTTGAAACTGGGCAAAGAATACAAGAAAAAACTCTACAAGCATGGGATGAGGTTGAAAGTATATTTTTTTGGAAATATACTTTCGTTTTGATCACTTTCTTGGCTAGAACATTTTGACTTGAAATGGCGAGAAAAATAAAGATGAAGATAAATGTCTTGAAATTAGAAAAGTTGGAGTGGAATTATGGTGGAATTTGAGAACCAGGTGCAGAAGGACAACAATATAATGTGATGGATGATCAACTACAACAAAAATCTTGGGATCCCTGAGGATTTCGAAATTAATGACGGATGACAAGGAGGTCATGAATTTTTTTTTTACATTGGGAGTCTGATGCAAGAGCATTAGAGCTTCTAATTCATCAAGATTTTTGGAGACAAAGCTCCAAACTAGGTTTCAACATGGAAAAGAAATTTTATTTCCTTATCGTAAATCATTTTAAGTTGTTTATTTCTCACAGAACTATAGATAGAGATAAGATTTAGTAGATAATATTTTTAAGAAGAAAATTTCCCTTTTAAGGCATCGATAATTTAAGAAATAAATCATGAGAGGTTACAAGAGAAAAAAATATTGGTAGAAATTAGCAAGTTATTAGGATAAGAAAAATTTTAGAAACCTTAGAAACTATTGGAGGTAATTTTAGGATTTAGAAAAGTTATGGATAGGCAAGATATTTTCAATAAGGCAAAAGCGAGTATACCTTCAAAAGAATGAGGGATTTTTGAATTGATTATAGATCAAGGAAAAATTGTTTTTTTTGTATATGTTATTATAAATATTGTAATTCTAAGGGGAAAACTAATGACCAAATGAATGCATAATTGGGCCAAACATGTACATATGAATTTTGTTTTAGAATGGAATTCTTACATTCTTATGGATTGTGTATTACCTGTACATATATGTTAACAAATTCCCTTATATGATTGTAATAGTTAACTAGCTAAGTAATCAAATTTCTGTAGAGTCCTTGGTATTCTTAAGATTGTAGGTTCATTGAAGTCAACATAGCAAGAAAAGTCAACTTTCCCTGCATCAAGTAGGAAATGGAGCAATCTGAGTGCCAACATAGCCACTAATGATTATAGCTAAGTGTAATTGTATTCAACTAACCAAACTGAATGTCATTATTGTATTTTTTTTTCTATTTCTTTAAGGCAACAATGTGTTTCATAGTTCATTTATCAAAAAAGAGTAAGGAGAGTGATCACTACATTACCAATTGGTGGTCTATATTGTTTGTTGGTGATCCATAAGAGAATATAGTATGGAGATGCATAAGAGAATAAACTTTGAATCCTACCAAATATGTTTGGATCTCGAACGATGTAGGCCTTAACTTTTAAATTTTTGTGTCAACGTGCTTTGAGCCTTTAAGCCCAAATGTTTCAAATCCAAAACAACCGTGACACAGATCTATTCATATATAGCGACCAGATCCAACAGTGTTGTAAGTAATCAAAAGGAGGATGAATTACCTTCAATAAATCCATCAGGCTCAAAACTTTTACAATAACCATTGAGATCAAATTTTATGTGAATTAACCCACAAGCACGGACCCACTACATAGCTCTTGGCACTTAAGACTTGACAACTGCATTGCACACATTGGAAACCTCCAGGGAGACAGACTCTGAGGGGTGGGAAATATTTTTGTGATGTTTTGTTCCCCCAACTCTTGCCAATTGTTATCCTTGACTCTCTTAAAAAGTGTGAAGACCCTTTTACCTCTAGGAGGAGTCAACGATGCTTCAGGGCCACTTATCAGCCTTTATGTCCAATATTTTGGTCCAACTTCCTCATGCGTTTCATGATGGTCAACATCACATGTCACACTCACATCTAGTCATCCTGGCCATTCGTTCGCGTGCTACCACTTCGATCACCTATGAAAAACACCTCCGAGTAATATGTCTCATTATCTATTCTTTTGACAGAACCTCAGTTTCATCTCCTTAGCGCTTATCAAGAAATGGAATCTCATTAAGGCTTTGAAAAGAACTAAGTATTCACATCAACTGTGCTCCACTTGTGTACTTCAACCTCAACTATGTTAAGTTTCTTAACGTTGGATCCCATGAAGACTATTATATAAGTGTGGTGCCTCTATCTCTATTATGGGGATTCAAATTAAGGTTTGGGTGTAACACAAACCCCGGCAACATCAAAATATAAGTATATATATATATATATATATAATCAATTTAAATGAAGGGAAATGATTAGAAAAGGACTGGTTACAATATTTTATCAGGAAATCACACCGTGCTTCACACTCTCTGCTTATTTTATTAATACAATCATTTATATGAATACATAGTGATGGTCCAAATCCATAAAGACAGGATCAAATGGGGCATTATTGGCATGATAAAAAAAATTACAACAATTAGCTACTTTAATGAATTACATGGAAATCATAAGCAAATTCTATCCTAAAAATCCTACATTGAGTAATCAATTCCTCTCGTAAATGATTTTGACCTATTGGTAAATTAGATTTATGGATGCCCTTGCATCATACTCATAAGGAACAAAGAATTCATGGGATCCTTCCCATGAGGTCCTCATTAGGCTTTCCATTTTTCTCTAGTGATGTGGCAGTCATCCAAGTTGCATCAGCTACTGGATGATCCTTCCACTTAACCAAATACTCATAGTATTCCTTGTCCCTGATATTCTTAGTTAGTATTTTGTCTAAAATCTTATCTAGTTACAAAGACTCTATTGTTGGTAACTGTTTTTGGCACTAAATTTGTTGCTAACCATTGTCATCTGATGTTTGTACCTCCTCATCTAGAAGGTACTTGTATATATCTACATCATTGAAGATGTGAGAGATGCCAATCCTTGGTGGAAACTCTCTCTCATACTGCATTGGATGAAAACTTCCTAAGGATATTACAAGGACCATTTTTCATTAATTTCAGTTTATTATACTCTCCTTTAGGAAATATTTCCTTCCTCAATTGTACCAATACTAAGTCTCCCACTTCAAAGTTTTGTTCTCTCCTCTTAATATCTTCTTGGGTCTTCTATTTGAGGTTGCTTTATTGTAATCTTTGTTTCACTTATTGAGTGATCTCTTGCATAGTTGTAACAAAATCTTTTGTTACTACACTCCCATGGTCTACTCTCCCAAGTTTTTGAGTTCATTGACTCCTCTTGGATGCATCCCATACATAAACTGCAATGGACTTTGACCAATGCTTCTATTTGGAGAATCATTGTAGCAAAATTCAGCCTAGGGAAGCACCTTATCCCATTTCTTGTGAAGGTCTCCAACAAAGATACTCACGATATTCCCCAACTTTGGTTAACTACTTCAGTATGACCATTAGTCTTAGGGTGATTTGCTAAACTAAAGCTCAATTTAGTTCCAATATTCTTCCATAAAGTCTGCCAAAAATATCCCAATGATCTGGTGTCTCTATCTGAGACAATGTTGATGGGAACTCCATCTAGTCTCACCACTTCACTAAAGAATATATTAACAACATGTGTAGCATCTTAGGTTTTAAAAAAGGGAACGAAATGGGCCTTTTTTTAAAATATGTCTACTACAAAAAAGATTTCATCATTACCCTTTAAATTTTTTTGTAAACCCAATACTAAGTCCATGTTTACTCAATCCCATGGCTTGTCTTGAATTATTAATAGTGTGTATAACCATGTATTATAACTTTTCCCTTTCGCATGTTGGAAAATTCTATAGTGCTCATGAAATTCTACACATCAGTCCTCATCTTTAGAAAAAAAACAAAAATGTTTCAAATGCTTGTACATCCTTTCATGTCCAACATGTCGAGCATGACCTCCATTATGCTTCTCTTTAATTAAATTCTCCCTCATCGAACACTTTGGAACACATATTTGATTAGTTTTGAACAATATTCCTTTTTGAAGCATGTAACCAATCCACTGATGCCTATTTTAGATTGTTGGGGTTTTACAAGCTTTGTAGGCCTCTCTAAAATCTCCATATTGCACATACAACTCCTTCGTGAAGTCCAACTTTGTGATCTTGACTTGACTTTCCTACATAGTTATACATTTCCAACTGCTCAAATCATCAACAATTTTATTAGCTTGGCCACTAATGTGCTTCAAAACAAAAGTAAAATTTCGGAGATATTTGATCCAATTGACATGGTTTGGCTCAATTTTGATTTTTGTATGAAGTATTATAGAGCACGACCATCTGTGTACAAAAAAAAATCTTTAGACATTGAATATTTCTTACGTTTCTTTAGAGATTGAACCACAACATAGAACTCATTATAAAAAAAACTATATATCCTTCTGGACTGGTTCAATTTCTCACTGAAATAGGCTATCATCTTATCCACTTGGATTAACACAAAGGCAATCGCTTCTCCACTAGCATCACATTTAACTTCGAAAGTCTTGTCAAAATCTGGCAACACTAGAATAAGTTGTTTAGTGATCTTCTTCTTCTTCAAAAATTGAAATCCCTTTTCTACTTCACTAGTTCACTAGAATAGTTTTTTGTCTTTCTTTATTGTCTCCACAATTGGAGCACGTATCCTGCAGAAATTCCTAATGAATTTACTGTAAAAACTAGCAAAACCATGAAAGCTTCTAACTTCAAAAACTATTTTAGGAGAGAGCCAATAAAAAATATGTCTTACCTTCTCAAGATGCATCTTCACATCATCCTTGGATATAACAAAACCTAAGTACACAAACTTTGTCTTCGGGAATGAACATTTATTCAAATTGACAAGTAACTTCTCTTGTTACAACTTCTCTAATACATACCCATCAAGTGTTCTTCTTTGGATTGGCTATAAACCAAAATGTCATCTAGACATACAATAAAACATTTCCCTATAAATTCCTTCAACACCCCATTCACCAATCTCCTGAAGTTATTAGGCGCATTGGAAAAACCAAATGGCATCACCAACCATTCATACAACCCATCATTTGTTTTAAAGGTTGGAATCCGCACATGTCCCTCTCTCATCCTAATTTGATGGTATCCACTCTTGACAACAATATTAGAGAAACAACTAGCACAACCCAAACATTCCAGCAAATCATCTATGTGAGGTAAAGGAAATTTATACTTGATTGTGATGTTGTTCAATGCCCTAGAATCTTGACACATGTTCCAACCACCATATTTATTAGTGGTAAGAACTATCAACACTGGACATGGACTAAGGATTTCTTTGATTAGTCCTTTATCCCACAACTCTTGAACTTTCTTTCTGATTTCTTCATTCTCTTGAGGGGAAATTCTATATGAAACTTTATTTTGTACACTTTCTCGTAGTATCAAGTTAATATGGTGACTTATACTCCTCATAGGTGGTAACACATTAGGTAAGTAATCCGCTACAATATTACTATACTCATTCAATATATCCTGAATTTCAAAAGGAAAATCAGTCACAGTAGTGTAAATAGGAATTAGCCTAGGTCTACAAGCCAAAGAAAATCTCACCTTTTTATCCTCCATCTAGTGCAAAAATTATTTCCCAGTCAGCAAAAATTCCTTGGAATCAATGCTTTTTGATGTCCACTCTTCTAGTAAAGGAAACAAGGTATGGTTTATGCCTCCCTTCTAGAATTTGTAGATGTTTTTTTTCCAATCACGTACAACACCTATGTCAAACTTCCATAGTCTACCCAATAGAATATGGCACATATCCATGGGCATGATTTCACACAAGATTTTGTCTTTGTATCTACCTATCTGTAACTCCACCTCACAGTGTTCATTCAGCAACAATTGATGACTCTTTTGAAGCCATGACATCTTATAGTGTGTGTATGCTTCATTTTATTCATATTCAATTTGTCCACCACTTTTGTAGACACCAATTTGTTTGTTCTACCACTAACAATCACCACCTTGCAACATTTTCCTTTTTCTTTTCCAAACATGCTTGAACAAATCCTCCATCTAAGTTGGTTCAATAACTTCCTTCTTTAGTTTCAACAACACTATATTGAGAAATAAAGACTCTTATGTCTCTGGTACATTTTCTGCCTCATGTACCTTTGGTTCCCCTTATTTTGCTAGGGCAACAATAACATGTCTCTGGCCCACATCTCTATTTTTTGGACATTCATATTCCATATGTCCAAGATTGCAACACTTGTAGCAATGAATATATTTTTCTCTTCCCCTTCCTCATCCTCTGGAAAAGGATCTTCACCCTCTAAAGTCTCCCTCTTCCTATTATTATGGACTTGAGCTACTAGCTCCTTCCTTTTGTGTTATAGATCTTCCTCTACTCGATTGTTGTCATCCTCCTCTAGCAATGTTTTTTCCTCTACCGAATTGCTTCCTTGCATGCTTCTCCTCAGCCTTGAAAGCTACTAGGTATGATTTTTCCACTGTTATGGGCAATAACACATTAATTTCATCTTCAATGTATAGCCTAAGACCATGTTGACCGTGCTGAATCTATCAACACTTAGGGGATCTCCTCGGTATGAAGTCCCAATTAGACCTCACACCATTTGGTGTAGGAGTCCAATCCAGTATGATGGCCCATTTGGAATTTACTTAGAGATTTTCCTTAGCTCTTGTTGTTCAACACATGAGAGTGTTACATTGGTATCTTCAAAAAGTGAGGTGAGTGTGCCCAGTGAGTGTGTATCGTAATTGTGTCTAGGTTCTCTTACTGCAAAAGGGGGAGACTAAAGTGAGCCTTTAAGAGAGAGTAAATAGTATTGCCTAGGAAGAGACACACGTGAACCAGGAAGGTTTATCCAACATCTAGCAGAATAGTCCACAGAGGATGGGGTAATCGTTAAAATCAAAGTACAAGGGAAGACACATCCACCATCTAGCAGATTAGTCCACAATGGATGTGATAGTCATTATAACCAGTAAAAAAGGGAGGTTTGTCTAATATCACACGGAGTAGTCCACAAGGATGAGAAAATAGTGGTAATCCATATAGAACATTCCCAACAAGATAATTACTAAACGAACCGAAATTGTTCAACTATATTAGTACATTTGAAACAAAGATGAATTACAAATGCCGAAAGAATATTATTACAAACATCTTCAAAACATGCATGAAAATGTGTTGGCCTTAACAGGCTTCTATATTAAGAAAAATTTCCAAGACACATATGTGCATTATACATCACTAACCCTAGTAGTGGAACATTGGAGCCACTCCTCACTCCTCAAAGAATTGACTAAAAACTCCCAACTCTTTATGGGAGGAGCCAAGGTGAAAAGCATGTTCTCATAAAATGGGAGGGGTATATATAACCAAGGGTGATGCTTGACCCTTGTGACTCTTGGACTAGCCTCATGACTGTTCAACTTCCTATGACTTTTTAATTAACATGACTCTTCGTATTCATGTGTATCCATTGGACTTTCACTTTACATTACATTCGATTTACAATGGATATGGCCCATAGTAGTGATGTGGCCTTCGACAACTCATGACACAACTTGACACAACACTACTGACATGGATTGGCATTCAATGGTGGCAATGCCAATTTGTTGTTGTTATTGAGTGATGGATGTGTTCTTGGATGTGCTTTCTTTTCTCCTTCGCATGGCTTGATGCTGCGGGGTCTTCAATGATCTTTAGTCTTGAATGGTGCTGCATGCATGCATTCCATTTTATTACTCTTTTGGCACTTCTTTCATCCATCTAGCTACAAGTGAGTCTTATAACATGTTCGCTTCTTCTTCATCTCCTTCATCATCTAGCCATGATCTAACAATGTACATGTTCCTGCAATTCACTCATGATGGGACGACATCAAATCCAAAACCTCCTAGTCTAAGATGATGCATTGTTATCCATGGACTAGGCCCACGATAGATGAAAGGTTGAGAAGAGGGCCCAACAATTGTGCATTGCACAATTCCATGTGATAGGGAGGGAGAATCATCACTAAGACTACGCGGAGAGCATCTTAGGGTTGACTGAGTAACTTTGGAGCATAGTCTTCCTTAGTGGGAAAATTTGTGTAAAGGCCACTGGGCAATAGGTCTTCACAATTTTCTCAAGGAAGGTAGGACTGGTTAGGAGAGGGACTAGAGAAGATAGACTTGCATAGTTTTTGGGATCAGTGACTCCAGGCTAACTGAGGACCCTGGGGGAAAACTCTGCATGATTCTTAGAGGCAAAGAAGGATGAGACCTCTATGCATTACGGGGTTCCAGTAGGCAGGGAGGAGGCTTGATGACTGATCTTGTGAAATAAACAATTTAGGTCGAGCTTGAGGCAAGTTCTGTGTAATTATGGGAAGGAAGACATGATCCTGAACTATTGAATTGCATAGTGAAACTTACCTGGGGACAGTCTCTGTGCAGTTTCAAGTAGCAGAGCAACATCACTAAGGGATGAGAATATGTATTTTAGCTAAGTTAGGGTCTTGTGAGGGAAAATTTTCTAATTCGAAGGATTTTCAAGAAAATGGCTAAGTGTGGGAGGGAAGCAAACTTGTGAGGAACTTGGCATTGTGATCACACACTTGGCATACTTCAATGACATGATGACATAGACCATTAGAGCACCAAGACAAAGCATTACCCTATATGACACTATTTGGATCCAAAAGAAACAAGTGTGACACTCGAGATAGACCTTGGGATGACTGTGATGACACTTGTGCGATAGTGCTTAAAAATTTGTGTATAAGTGTGAGCAATGTTTACATAGCTAGGACAACTCAAACACAAAAAGACAAACCTTTGAAATCACCATAATAGAACCACAAGCATGATAAAGAAATCAACATGAGAAAAGATGACAATTGGTCAATCAAGAAAAAAGGGTGAAAAGACTCTGAGGGATCTCATGGAATTAGCTCGAGTGTTTGGAGCCACAAAGGAAAGACAAGGAAGGCTATGAAATTTGAGTGCAAACCAAAATTTTTGAGGGTGTTGCAACCGCTACAACGTTTGGCAACACACGGGTTGAATACCATCTTATATGTTTTGGTTCATTTTTAGTGCAGTGCTTTGGTCTTTTGGGGAGTATTGATTCATTGTGCAGATCATTTTGATTTCTCCACTTACCCCATGGGTAGACATTGTTCGCCTTGTACCATCTCAGTTGAACACAACATACAATTCAACCAGATCATAATGTTTTGAATTGGGAAGGGTAGTTTGACTTGTGAGCTTAATATTTTTAGAGTGTAGTTTTT
Source organism: Pinus taeda (assembly GCA_000404065.3). Classification (NCBI taxonomy): domain Eukaryota; kingdom Viridiplantae; phylum Streptophyta; class Pinopsida; order Pinales; family Pinaceae; genus Pinus; species Pinus taeda. The sequence goes on along the minus strand of APFE031594700.1, from coordinate 11,363 downwards.
CATCTCTGGTGTTGCTTCATGGCCAGTAGGCCTCGATAGTACCCCGACGAAGTCATGCAGGAATACCATCATTGCTCCATTGATAGTGAGCCTAGAAAGTACCCCAGTGGATTTTTCTGCTTCACCTCTCTGTGCATGAAGCCTTTCTCTTCTTTCTCCTTTGTTAATTTTTAAAGAGAATTGTGTATAGGCATTTATTTATTTTTGGGGCAGAAGAGGGATCCTGCCTTATTGAGAGCAGGAGAGGTTGTTCCTTCAGAGAATCATATAAAGACCTATGATTCAGGTTTTCTCATTTACATTTTCCCCTTCTCCATTTCTACTAGTTGGATAAGCTTGAAAACGCCAAAGCAGAAAACTGAGTATAGGCATGAGGTTTCCGATATTGGGCATAGGTTCACGGTTTGACCAAAGCTCTCCTTACAGATGGGCCGTATTTTTCATCAAGTCTTCATCAGCCAAAAGTTTCAACCAAACACAAAGAAGACAAACACATGACTATCCAAAGGTTTCAGTGTCACCAAACTCTTTAAAATTCAACCACATATACATTCAAAAGTGAGATCGCAATAAGGCGTAAAACTTATCTACAGAAACAATAACAGGAGGAAACTAAGAAAACAAAATAGAAAACAATCAAAATAGTATGTATATAGCGCGGTGTGTGGCCTCAGATCTCATTGAAAATAACATTTCATGTCTTGGTCATTAACAAGGAGAAAGTCAAACTTCCCGTCAGGTGACTGGAGACAATACATGTGTTGGCCAAGCTTCTCGTGGACTGTATATGGAACAATCCATAGGGATTGAAGCTTAGTGTGCTCACCTTTGTTCTCGTGGGCTTTGTCCCATTTTAAGACTAAGTTACTCACACTAAAGCTACTACTACCTTTAGAATTTCTATTGAACTCTTCATATGGTTCTAATGGAGTGAAGATTTTTCTTTTGCCTTCATCCTTTCTTCCTGTAACTTGTGCAATGTGTCCATCCTACGTTGAACTAAAAGGTATGACTTCCCTTAGGATTCTTGGGAAAACTAGGAGTAGGAAAGTAAATATTGAGTGGAAGGATGGCTTCCTTTCCATATACTAGGAAGTAGGGGGAAGTATTCAAAGAAGTCTTAGGTGTGACTCAGTCAGCCCATAAATCCTTCACCATAGCAGAGTGCTAGTTTCATTTCTTAGAGACTATGATTTTTTTTATGATGAGAATGAGGTTCTTGTTTGTAGATTCAACAAGACCATTTTCCCATCAATATTAATTACCATAATTCTTCAAACAAATACCATTTTCCACTGAAAAGTCATAAATATTTAATGAATAAAAGTGCATTGCATTGTCAAAAACAAGTGACATAGGAATGTCTAACCTCGAAATGATATTATGTTGTAGGAAGTTGATGTTAAAAACTGATTGTTCACTTTTTTTAGTGGACCTACCTCTATCCGCCACGTGAAATAATCTGTAGTAGTCAAAATATAACAGTCTTGCTTTCGTGAATGTGGGAAAATTTCCCCAATGATATCCAATCCCCTCTATGGGAATGGTTCTTCCACTGTAACAGGCTGCAGCGAGGCTGCTGACTTCAGATTTCTATCGATGCACCTTTAACAGATCGGATGCTTACGGGCATAAGCATGTGCATCCTTCAATAATATAGTCTAGTATAAGCCAACCGACATAATCTTGTGTGTTGTGATGTTACCCGCAAAGTGTCCCCCGGTTGTTCCATCATGGAGATTATGTAAAACCTTTTCTGAATCTTGTGCCTCCAAGCACCTGAGAAAGATACCATTATTGTGCTTTTTTTATAGCACCCCATGCACTAACTAGTATGTTAAAGATTTAAGTGGGAGTTCCCTCTTTTTACACATCTAAAAATGAGAGGGAATAGTGCCATGTTCAAGGTACTTGCACACCTTTGCGTACCAAAATTTTTTGTGTGAACTGGGAGAGGCTCGATCAACATTGTACATATCTATTTCTTGCTCCTAGCCTGCGAGCTCTGCTTCTTCCTCTTGTGCATTAACTACTTCCACTACTAGCTCACAATTACTGTGACCCTTCTCTCACCCAGCTCTTACTAAACAATTAGTGATCTAACTGCTAGGTGTGGCACAAAGATAATGCAATGGTTTTTTAACAGGTAGGGACTAAAATGCTTCACCGCCTTATACACTACATAACATTTTTTTTTCCACAGTGGGATAGCTGAGTTTGGGTCCTTTCAGGCTCGCACTCATGAAGGAGATGGGTCACTCATTTTTCAACTCATCCTTTTGAGTGAGAATTGCGGTGAGTAAAGTGTCAGAAGAAAAAGTGTAGAGAAACAAATCTTTACTAAAGTTTAGGTTGTAAAGATATTTATTTCTTGATACAGGTGAACAAGTACTTTTCCCTCTTTCCCCAACTGTAAACTATGTCTTTCTTGATCATCTGTTGTATGGGTTTCACAATATGAGGATAGCCAGAGATGAGCTTTCTAAGGAAATTGATCTTTCCCAAGAAAGGTTGTATAGCTTTCTTGTTCATGGGGTAGGGAATCTGTGTGATGGTCTGAACTCTGTTTGGATCCACCTTGATCCCACTTTTGTCAATGATATGTCCAGGCAAGTTACCCTCAAACACTGCAAAGATTCTCTTCTTGGGATTGAAGGATATCCTGTATTTCTGACATCGCTTAAAAATATTCTTGAGATGGCGTAGGTGATCTAACCATTGTCTTTAGAAGGTTGTTACATCATCAAGGTAGAACACCATGCTTTGTTTGATAAGCCCACGGAAGGCAATAGCCATTATGTGTTGAAATGTTTCACCTGTGTTTACTAACCAAGACAAGATTTTGCAAAAATCGAACGTAGCTCGCTTGGTGTGAAATGTAGTTTTAATTCTATCAAGGTCTGCTACCAGAACCTAGTTCTATCCTAAAAATATGTTAAGAAATGAAAACATCTTTTCTCTAGATATTGTCTATAGTATATGCTCCATGGACGGCATGGGTAGTTGTGCTTGTCCGAGGCGCGATTGAGATTATGGAAATCTATGCACATTCATATCTCCCTATACTTATTTTTAACGGGGACTAAATTAGACACCCATGTTGAATCTCACACTTTATAGATGATCCGAGTATCTAGAAACTTGGTTAGTTCTTTCTATATAAGGGGCTCATGTGATGGATGAACTTTTCTCAGCTTTTTCTGAAAAGGCTTGGCCCCATCCTTGATCGGTATGATGTGATGGATTATTCGCATGTCATATATCTTAAGATCATCATATGTGCACGCGAATACATCACAATACTGTTTAAAAAGGAAAATGAAAGCATGTCGCTCTTGTGACGTACAACATGTACTAAGATTTGCAAACTTTGGATCCTTTTCCATTCCTAGATTGATTTGTTCCTACAACAACGTAGATCTATGGGTTTTGTCAATCATAGGTCCCTAAAAGTGGTTATGCAAGTCATACATCTTTTCAAGTGATACCACACCCTTGTGTAACACCCCCTCCTAGGTCTGCCCAAAGTAACCATGACAACCAGGGTAAAAATGAGACAAGAAGCTACTATGACCAGATTTGACCTCCTATGTGACCTTAGGGAGGTGGAATCGATGGAAAATCCCACATAGTCATCAAACTTAATAAATAGAACCCTTACGAGACAAGTTAAACATTTAGACAACCTGTCCCTAGTTCCCACTGCTATTCTAGATATTTTAGGCCATAGTCACTCTCATGCCATGGGAAAGGGAGTGACCAGCAACCTAAAGTCTCTCTCATGGATGTAGGATTTAGGCCATACTAAAATTACCTGCATACAAATTCTAAAAACAGAAAATAAACAATGGCGAGAGCATAAAACATAAAATAGATATACACAGATATTTTCCCCTAGATCCTAAAACCGGTACTACTAGATTGATTTTTCATTATATTCCTTTCAATGTTATGATACATATATATACATTCCAAAGCATCCATAAACCTCAATCCATTAAACCTGGATTAGAACATAACCGTAGCTCCCTTGACCAGATCTACAAAATACCATGGACATAAAACCATCATGCCCAAAACCATGTGTGAAATCCATGCACAAAACCATAGGTAGGACCGCCCACCTAATATAATGTCCAAAACAAAATTCCTATTACGCTGCCCTCCCTTCATAGCCATCGATAGAGGGGCAGCCACCCCCCTATTGTGCTTGATGCAATGTACAAGGGGGCCTACCGCAAGTGGGGTAGTCGTCGAAAGAATATAACACACACCTTATGATCCAAAATGGATTTTGGATAGACTCCTAAGTCTAAGTGTTCCTCATAGAGGAAAATGAAAGTCCAAGGAAGTTCCTGGAAATAGCCCCATGGTAGAGATCTTTTCATTCTGAATCTACTGCAACATGAATGTGTGAAAATGGACTTAGGATGCAGAAGTTATCGCAAAAAGAAGATGCCCTTTGTTCTTTGGAAAAAGAGGCAAAATCCCTTGAAAATGGCAAAAAAACCCTTATAAAGGGGAATTGCATCGGAGAGGGTCCGAAATTGGACTTAAATGGAAAGTGGAAGAGACCCTCGATTGTAGATCCCTGACCTATCCAGTCAGAGGTAGGCTGGTGCATATAATATGAGGAAAGGACCGGGCCGATGCGACATTGCAATGGCCGATCGGCGGATCAGCATCGACGATGGCATAAGACAAGGGATGGACCCTCGGGGCTATGGGACGAGTGATTGAGATATATTGCATTGCAACGTCACATCGTAGCGATAAAAGCAGCAATAATACATGCACTTGCGATCGCTAGACCCAATGGGTTTTATAAACCCAGCTTCATAATGTTTGAGTTTCGTCATAAAGGGATTTTCTGTGTATTGGCGCATTTTGGCATGAAAACTGAAATAAAAAGGAAAATGCCTCGAAGCAATGTGATGTGATCTGGACCATTAGATCATGGGATCAGATCGATGACTAAGGTTAAATCAGTGATCCCTTATGCCGATAAAAAGGCGAACTTGATATGATTATAGGGCGAATGCGATAATATTTGAAGTCCGATAAAAAGGATTTTCTCGGGTTTTTCACATATTTCCCATGTAATTAGGATTTTTCCTAATCCACAATGTGATGCGATATACCACGAAATGGCAGACTCGATATGGATTTTAGGGGCAACTGAAGGGAATTTCACATCCAAGAATCGCACTCGATAGTGTATTTTCCAGGAAAACCTCTCTATAATGGATTTTGTCTACTTCCGGGTTATTGCTTGGAAAATAGCCCCAATCCCTTGTAATAGCTCCAGATCATCATTCCACGCTACAAGCAAGTGTTTCTGGTAGATGATGAGGCGTTTGAAAGCCACAGAGCCGCAAAGTGAGATGGTCAGTCGAACAGACAGCGCAAAGAAGGCATAGAGCTCCAGGGGAATGATTGAACGCAGCAAAATGGTTGGGAAAGCGCAAAAGATGGGAAAATGCCTCAAGGGAGCCCAAAGAGCTCAATTGAGAAAAATGTAGAAGCAAGAGAGTAGAGAGAGTGAAAAGGTTACTGGGTAGAGCAGCCGAGGGAGTCACTTGGAGGTCAAGTGAAAAGCCATAGATTTGTAAGTTGCAGAAGGCCAAAACCAGAGTTGAAGAAGCCTAAGCCAAAGAAGCGAGAGCCGAAGAGCTAGAGCCAGAGCCATGAGCTAGAGCCAAGAGCCAAAGCTAGAGCTAGAGTCAAGAGCCAGAAAGCCAAGAGCTAGAGTCAAGAGCCAGAAAGTCAAGAGCTTCAAGAGCCAAGGATAAAATGGTATTTAAACCCATTGTTTCTGTGTAAAATAGTGGAGTTGAGCCAAGAGTGTTAGGTCCCTATAATACTAGTGATTACCCCATTACTATTGTAGTTATATCCCTTATTAATATTGTTGTGCTCCTATTGTCCCCATATTGTTATTACTGTACCCCATAGAATCCCTCTATTGTTATTTTTGTGCCTTTATATTATTATTGTTAGGTCAGTTGGGTTATATCGTGACTCCTTAGACTCCTATATATAGAAAGGAGGTTTTCTCACTTGAATCATCAAAGAATCATTCATTTGTGTAATTTAAAGGAGGTTTTCCCCTTGAAGAGGCTGAATTTTAAGGCGTTCATCTATCTTTTCTATCTTTTTGTGAGCTGGTTTCATAACATTCGGTATCAGAGCTTTGGATTCTAGGGTTTCACTGCTCCAAATAGGTCATCGTGACATTTTCGCTATAATTGTTTTTCTGTGATGTTATATAAGATAAAAAAAGTAACCCATTTGAGATGAAATCGCACTGAACCACGGGTCTGAATTTTAGAGCTTTTCATGCTATATTTGTGGAGACATGATCTAAGGAATTTGGTACTTTTGCATACTCCTTAATTACATCCCAAACAGGTGACCTAGGGAAAATAGTCATAACTTTCTCTCTAAGAATCGGATTGAAATTTTGTAAAAAGGTATAGAAATAGGATGGACTGTAGTTTCTTGTATATATTTTTCAAAGCCAAAGGTCGAAACAGGGACACGTGGCATGTCGTACAAGTTCACTCTATTAAACTAGTCTATAATCAAGTCATTGTGGGATATTTGGCATAACTCTTCCTTCGAGAATCCAATTTGAATCAGACTGGTGGCATTGGAAAGAGGACACAGAGGACTACTGTAGGTCGCAATTTTAAAACTGGATGATTCGAAATTATATAGATACATTAGAGGCAATATCGAGCTCTTACAAAGTTAAAAAATGTGTGTAGATTTTTTTTAATTTTTGCTTAAGCTTGGTTTGAAAATTCATTTTGAAGATTTTCAAAGGGCATAGTGGAGCATTATTATTGGTAACTGATTCCCTAAGGAAATAAAATGAAAACACCTAGTAAGCAACCTGAAAGCTCTAGCATGACTCATGAAGAAGAGGAAGAAATGCTACATGATATATCAAAATTACAAGACCAAGTGCAACAAATGTCACTCTCACAAAAGCTAATAGAAGCTAAGATAAAGGGCATGGAAGCTAAGATGGATGATTTGAAGATAGATTTGAAGACAGATTTGAAGAGAGACATGGCAGATTTGAAGATTCTACAAGAAATACTTACTAATGGTGAAAAGGTAGTAAAGGAAACTCATGATGCGAACAAAAGAAATGTTAATCATGATTTCATAGATTCTAATGTGGGATCGAAGACCCACCATATTCCAAAAATCGATATGAGGAAGTTTGATGGCAAGGATCCTGCAACATGGATATTACAGATGGAGCAATTTTTCGATCTCAATAATGTGCAAAACACACAAAAGGTACATATTGCAACTTTATATTTGGAACCAAATCAGTTTGTATGGTATCAATGGCTTCGCTCTCATAAACAAGTTATCACTTGGGCAATTTTTACGGAAGAATTGATAGCACATTATGAGGATACAAAAAGCAACACTTTTTTTAGCCAATTGATAAGTCTCAAACAAAAGGGTTCAATAATGGAGCACATTGAGGAGTTCCAAAAATTGAACATAAGGGTAAAAGATATTCCAGAGGAGCATAGGATTGATGTGTTCATAGGGTCTTTAAAGGATAATATCCAACATGATGTTCGCCTTTGGGAACCTGATTCATTAGAGAAGGCATTCAGGTTAGCAAGAAAAACGGAAAGCAAAATTATGGTAACCAGGAAGCATACCACTCACAACTATAAAGATGGAAGTGTTGTTGCCCCTAGTCTTCCACAATGTATACGGTTGACACCACAACACTTGGAAGAAAAAAGAGCAAAAGGGCTTTGTTACAGTTGTGATAGCAAATACACTAAAGGTCATAAGTGTGCTGAGAAGAAATTATTCTACATAGATTGTGAAGAGGAAGAAGAAAAGGAGCAAGAAAGGTCAAAAGAAGAGGACATACTCCAGGAACAAAGCTTAGATAAAGAAGAAATGAATCTGACCATATCTTGTAATGCATTGGCGGGAATTACCAGTCCTCAAACCATCAAGATAGAAGGACAAATCAAGAAGAAAAAGGTAATAGTGTTGATTGATTCAGGAAGTACCCACAATTTTATTCATTGTAAGGTAGCAAAAGAATTGAATTGCTTCTTATATCCAACACCAGAGTGTCAAGTGATGATTGCAAATGGAGGAACAATAAATTGCTCGGGAACGTGCCATAATATCAAGCTATCCATGGGAGAATATGTATTGACTAGCCCAATGCTTTCCATTCCAATGGGAGGTGCTGATGTTGTACTTGGAGTCCAATGGCTACAATCCTTGGGTACAATAGATTTTAATTTTCAAGAACTTTTCATGAAATTTTTTGTGGAAGGAAAGGAAGTTGAATTAAGGGGTATTCCAGGGAAACCGAGAAAGATAATCATCTCTAACGATATGACAAAGCTTCTAAAAAAGTAACAAAGAGGTGTAATTGCACAATTATGTTCACTAGATGTTTCCACATTGGAATCATCTATTTCTCCAGACCTCCAAAAAGTCTTGGACAATCATTCCAAGGTATTTGAGACTCCCAAAGGTCTCCCACCTATTCGTGATCATGATCATGCTATTCATCTGATTCCAGGAAGTATTCCTCCAAACATCAGGCCGTATACAAATATCCCTATGCCCAAAAGAGTGAAATTGAACGTATGGTTGCAAAAATGCTAGAGGCTGGTATAATTCAGCCTAGTCAAAGTTCTTTCTCTGCTCCAGTAGTATTGGTGCACAAGAAGGATGGATCATGGAGCATGTGTACGGATTATAGGGAGCTCAACAAGCTCACTATTAAAGATAAGTTTCCCATTCTTGTCATTGATGAATTATTGGATCAATTTCATGGATCAATTTACTTCACCAAGTTGGATCTTCGTTCAAGATATCATCAAATCAGAATGAAGACTGAAAACATTCCAAAAACAACATTTAGAACTCATGAGGGTCACTATGAATTTTTGGTCTTGCCTTTTGGCCTTACCAATGCACCTTCTACATTTCAAGGTTTGATGAATTCCATTTTCAAACCCTTCCTTAGAAAATTTTTGTTGGTATTTTTTGATGATATACTAATCTATAGCAAGTCTCGAAAGGATCATGTTGAACATGTTGACAGGGTGCTACAACTATTGGAGGAGAAACAATTATATGCAAAAAGATCCAAATGTTTCTTTGGAGTACAAGAGATAGAATATCTGGGTCATATTGTATCTCGTGAAGGAGTTAAGGTAGACCCTAGGAAAATTAAAGCCATTAAGGAATGGAAAATCCCCACATCCATAAAGAATCTACGAGGATTTCTTGGGTTGACAGGGTATTATTCCAAGTTTGTTAAGAATTATGGGAGAATAGCAGCACCTCTAACAAGATTATTGAAGAAAGATGCATTTTCATGGATTCCAGAAGCAAAAAAGGCCTTCGAACATCTTAAAGAGGCAATGTGCCAAGCACCGGTCTTAGCTACACCAGACTTCACAAAAACCTTTATTGTGGAATGTGATGCTTCAGGAAATCGAATTGGTGTTGTTTTAATGCAAGATGAAAGACAAATTGCTTTCGAAAGTCGTCCAATCAAGGGAAAGTATTTACACAAAGTTATTTATGAGAAGGAAATGTTGGCAATACTACACGCACTTAAGAAATGGCGACCCCACCTAATGGGAAGACACTTCAAGGTAAAAACGGATCATGATAGCCTTAAATACTTTTTAGAACAAAGATTATCCTCTGAAGAACAACAAAATTGGGTCACAAATATGTTGGGTTATGACTTTAAATCATCTACAAGAAAGGGAAGCAAAATGTGGTGGCAGATGCACTCTCAAGAAAGGATGAGGATGTGGAAGCATTGTTTTGCGCCATTTCGTTTATCCAACCAGATTGGATAAACAAAGCAAGGGAGGAATGGAAGAATGATGAAGAAGTGTGAGCACTTATTCGAAAGTTACAACAAGATTCTAGTACATCTGATACATTTAGTTGGAAAAATGATTCGTTATGGTACAAATATTGCTTATACCTCTGCAAGAATTCGCAAATCAAACAAAAGATTCTTATGGAATTGCACACTTCTCCCTTAGGAGGGAACTCAAGGTTTTTAAAAACTTACCACAAGGTTAAGAAGGAATTTTTTTGGTATGGCCTTAAATCAGATATTCAAAAGTTTGTGGCGGAATGTTTGGTTTGCCAACAAAATAAAGTGAAAACAATTAAGACACCGAGTCTATTACAACCTTTATCCATTCCAAGCCAACATTGGGAGGAGGTTTCAATGGATTTTATCACAGGTTTACCCAAGTCTGAGGGAAGGAGTGTCATCATGGTGGTAGTTGACAGACTTACCAAGTATGCACACTTTTGTGCATTATCACATCCTTTTAAATCCAGTACAGTTTCTAGTGCATTTATGGAAACAATTCAAAAGCTACATGGAAACCCAAAGATTATTGTAAGTGACAGAGATCCCATTTTCACTGGAAATTTTTGGACAGAATTATTTCTTGTCTTGGTACTCAGTTAGCTCATTGCTCATCTTATCATCCTCAATCTGATGGGCAAACTGAGATAGTAAACAAATGTTTGGAGGGATATCTTTGTTGCTTTGTATCTGATAAAAAGACACAATGGGTCAAATGGTTGCCTCTAGTTGAATGGTGGTATAGCACTTCCTTCCATACAACCACAAAAATGACCCCTTTTATGGAACTTTATGGATATCAGCCACCATCCATCACATCATATTTAAGAGAAAATTCTAAGGTTCAAGCAGTGGAACATCACATCGAACATCAACAACAAGTCCTCCAACTCTTAAAGGATAACCTCGTGTTGGCACAAAATAGAATGAAACAACAGGCAGATCAACATCGCAGTGAAGAAGTTTTGTTGTAGGTGATTGGGTATTTCTACGGCTACAACCATATAAGAAAATGTCCCTCAAGCAAGCTAAGAAGGCTAATAAATTATCACCAAAGTATTATGGTCCGTACAAGGTGTTGCAAAAGATTGGTACTATGGCATACAAATTGGAGCTTCCTGCAGCTTCTCGATTGCACCCAGTTTTTCATGTTTCATGCTTAAAGAAGGTTATAGGCAACAAGCTCCCAGTTCAAACAATATGTCCAGAACTTGACGAGGAAGGAAAAATTCTATTGGAACCGGAAGAAGTCACAGAAACAAGAACTCGACAGCTACGAAATCGTTCAATTTTAGAGTATCTTATCAAGTGTAAGAACTTATCCACTGGAGATTCCACATGGGAGGATGAGAATTTTATGCAGAAGTATCTAGAACTACTCAAGCGTTGAGGACAACACTTTTTTGAAGGAGAGGGGCATGTTGGGTCCCTATAATACTAGTGATTA
>APFE031594692.1:0-13416 GCA_000404065.3 Pinus taeda | reverse complement strand
AAGTGAGTCGAGGAAGTCATTCTGCTGAGGTTGATTTTTTCACAAATATTTGAAGAATAAATTTATAGAACAAAGATTTGGATATTATATAATTTTTCTTTTGTGATGTTTCTTTTTTAAGAAAATCATTACTATCAAAAGGGCTGGAAATGATGTCTCATGATAGTTAATGTCTCGTCATAGCTTTACCATGGTTGGATGAGAAAATCAAGAGAGCAGAATTCCAACTCCCAACTGTTCTTAACATGTTTGCCTCATCGAATCAAATCCTTAGCTGAATAGAGAATGTAAAGTATAAATTTGAGGTGGCTAGAAGCTAGGGAAATGGGCATATAATGTAGAAAGATCCAAAATAGCAAGTGTGTAATAATTGAATAATAAAAAATGGATAAGTAAATACGCTAATATGAGAGGAAATCAAAATAATGAAACAAGATGGAATATTGACGAAATCGTTACCTAGAGATGTTTGAGTATTTTCATAAAGACCGACAATTTCTTAAAAAATATGATTGATAGAATTCAATACCAATCATTGAAAGAGTACCAATCATTGAAAGAGACTTAGAGTAGGATGGCCTTTTTTTCCTAAAAGAATTGTATGGAAATCATACTTTTTAGATTGTGCCGAATGTTTGACAAATTACATAATTTTAAATAACTCTTAGTACTAGTTTTTGTCATAAAAAATGAAAATCACGTGAATCTCTAATACAATAAACGAATTGTTGTTGAGCTTTTTTACATTCTCCAAATGCAACTTATCAAATGTATTCCTGACACGAATGTGATCTTAAAACAAAATTATGTTTCAGAGTGTATACATATAGTCCAAGATGAAGCGCATCTACTTAATTTCACAATAAGTAATTTATTTGAACCCTATCACTGAAAAATACATCACTTCTATTCCAACTAACAGATTCCAACTAACAGATTCTTATTTAATGTTTTTGGGTTTGTGTCATGAATATATGGGTTTATGTCACGAATTTATGGATAAAGGAAAAAGAAGGAGAAATAGAAAAAGCACCTTTTTATTTTTGGATGGATGAGATCTCATGGAAGAGAGTGAGCAACCAGAAGCAAGGTTGGTAAAAATAATGAAAATTCATGAAAAAGAAAAATAAATTAATTTGAAGGTAAAATTTGCATGCATTTAATAATTCATTTTATTATTTTAAATAAAAAATTTAATAACAAGTATTTAAAAAATATTAAATGGTTATATAAAAAATTAATAATATATTTCTTAGAGAATTTTTTCGGATTGAGATCTCATAGGATTTTTGGGGCCTATCTCAATCAGAAAAGTTCTCTCTCTAAACATTATGGATCACATAAGTCTTCAAAAATATATTTCTTTTTAAACTTAATAAATTATAGCTAAATAAATTAAAAAAAAAAATTATGACTTAAATTAATGGAAAAGTATCTACTTATTTTAATTTCTTTTAAAAACATTATTACAAAAATAATATTATAAAAATAACTTTTATCAATATATAAAGAATACAAACAATGTTATCTATTGAATTTTGGTTGTCATTGATGTCAACCCAAGCAACACTAGAATATTCCCCGCCTTTGTTGACTAAAATGACATGGCAATTCATGGTTTTTTGAAACAAGACCACCTTTATTGGATTCTCTTCAACTTGCTAATTCCGACGGTATATGATATGCTAATTTCGACGGTATATGATACGTCACGAGAGCTACAAAGTGTAAGAGATGAAGCCCCCATCTTGCTAATTTTGACGATATATGATATGCTAATTCCGACGGTGTATTATACGTCACGAGAGCTACAAAGTGTAAGAGATGAAGCCCCCATCTTGAAGGTCAAAACCTGAAATAAGGCGACATGACAACTTATTAATGATTCGTGGGCTTAAAAGAAATTTATTAAATTAATGTTTGCTACAAACTATGAGATTTGAAATTTGAATTCCATTTTCCATCCTTCATTAAAGTCAACCTAAGGTTAAGAATCATTTTGGCTCCAAAAGAATTTGAATTTTAAAATTCAAAATAGCCTTCTAATTCAAGTTGGCCTCATTTAGTTTTTTGGTCCCAAATGAAAAAATAATTTTAATTTTAATTTTATTTTCCCTTCGAAAATTGCTAGTCAGCTCCCTCAATAATGTCTTGTAAAAAACTTTAAGGGCTATTATTTTCCTCATCAAACACAGATCTAAAGTTTAGAAATCCTTGCGGCCAGGAGTAGTCGAAGCATATCTTAAGGAGTTGTTGAAGTTCTGAGTTTGGTTTGGGCTTAATGTTTATCTCTCTACCATGGGTATACGCTGGGTTCCTTCTCTGTTGCAGGTGGAATGGCTCTTTTGATTTTGGGTAAAATTCAGAGTTTTTGTGGTGTAAGTGTGACCTCAGATGTTTAAGCTAAATCCGGCCATGTTCTTGCAACGAACCTAATTGTAGCTCATAAAGATCGACAATTTCTTAAAAAATATGATTGATAGAATTCAATACCAATCATTGAAAGAGTTCCAATCATTGAAAGAGACTTAGAGTAGGATGGCCATTTTTTCCTAAAAGAATTGTATGGAAAGCATACTTTTTAGATTGTGCCGAATGTTTGACAAATTACATGATTTTAAATCACTCTTAGTACTAGTTTTTGTCATAAAAAATGGAAATCACGTGAATCTCTAATACAATAAACGAATTGTTGTTGAGTTTTTTTACATTCTCTAAATGCAACTTATCAAATGTATTTCTGACACGATTGTGATCTTAAAACAAAATTATGTGTCAGAGTGTATACATATAGTCCAAGATGAAGCACATCTACTTAATTTCACAATAAGTAATTTATTTGAACCCTATCACTGAAAAATACATCACTCCTATTCCAACTAACAGATTCTTATTTAATGTTTTTGGGTTTGTGTCATGAATAACAGATTCTTATTTAATGTTTTTGGGTTTGTGTCATGAATAACAGATTCTTATTTAATGTTTTTGGGTTTGTGTCATGAATAACAGATTCTTATTTAATGTTTTTGGGTTTGTGTCATGAATATATGGGTTTATGTCATGAATTTATGGATAAAGGAAAAAGAAGGAGAAATAGAAAAATCACCTTTTTATTTTTGGATGGATGGGATCTCATGGAAAAGAGTGAGCAACCAGAATTAAGGTGGTAAAAATAATGAAAATTCATAAAAAAGAAAAATAAATTAATTTGAAGGTAAACTTTGCATGCATTTAATAATTCATTTTATTATTTTAAATAAAAAATTTAATAAAAAGTATTTAAAAAATATTAAATGGATATATAAAAAATTAATAATATATTTCTTAGAGAATTTTTTCGGATTGAGATCACATAGGATTTTTGGGGCCTAGCTCAATCAGAAAAGTTCTCTCTCTAAACATTATGGATCACATAAGTCTTCAGAAATATATTTCTTTTTAAACTTAAAAAACTATAGCTAAATAAATTTAAAAAAAAATTATGACTAAAATTAATGGCAAAGTATCTACTCATTTTAATTTCTTTTAGAAACATTATTACAAAAATAATATTATAAAAATAACTTTTATCAATATATAAAGAATACAAACAATGTTATCTATTGAATTTTGGTTGTCATTGATGTCAACCCAAGCAACACTAGAATATTCCCCGCCTTTGTTGACTAAAATGACATGGCAATTCATGGTTTTTTGAAACAAGACCACCTTTATTGGATTTTCCTCGTCTCGCTAATTCTGACGGTATATGATAATTTTGACGGTATATGATACGTCACGAGAGCTACAAAGTGTAAGAGATGAAGCCCCCATCTTGCTAATTCCGACCGTATATGATATGCTAATTTCGATGATATATGATACGTCATGAGAGCTACAAAGTGTAAGAGATGAAGCCCCCATCTTGAAGGTCAAAACCCGAATTAAGGTGACATGACAACTTATTATTGATTTGTGGGCTTAAAACAAATTTATTAAATTAATGTTTGCTCCAAACTATGAAATTTGAAATTTGAATTCCATTTTCCATCTTCATTAAAGTCAATCTAAAGTTAAGAATAATTTTAGCTCCAAAAGAATTTTAATTTTAAAATTAAAAGTTGGCCTCATTTAATTTTTTTGTCCCAAATGAAAAAATAATTTTAATTTTAATTTTATTTTCCCTTCGAAAATTGCTAGTCAGCTCCCTCAATAATGTCTTCTAAAAAACTTTAAGGGCTATTATTTTCCTCATCAAACACAGATCTAAAGTTTAGAAATCCTTGCGGCGAGGAGTAGTCGAAGCATATCTTAAGGAGTGGTCGAAGTTCTGAGTTTGGTTTGGGCTTAACGTTTATCTGTCTACCATGGGTATACGTTGGGTTCCTTCTCTGTTGCAGGTGGAATGGCTCTTTTGATTTTGGGTAAAATTCAGAGTTTTTGTGGTGTAAGTTTGACCTCAGATGTTTAAAAGCTAAATCCGGCCATGTTCTTGCACCGAACCTAATTGTAGCTTATAAAAATCCCATTGCAAAACTCATAGAAATCCGCATGTCTGAAAGGGATTCGCTGTCTGGCTCTAAAGCAATCCAAGAATAGTATACCTTCAAAGCTTTGTTGTTGGTTAAGGGACATTCCGCCACTCTCGAAGGTCATTTATTCAATCGTCTTGGAATAGAGTGGTAAGAATCCGAGCCTCTGAGGCACTTATGTGATAACAATTCAACACTATTTAGGGCTCAATTCAGTGAAGACCCAAGCTTTGTTTGAAGGGGATATAGGTCGGATACAAATATGTGATCAATTTGAGTTATAGAGAAATGTTGGCCTAACAATTCGACACTATTTAGGGCTCAATTCAGTGAAGACCCGAGCTTCGTTTGAAGGGGATATAGGTGGGCTACAAATATGTGATCAATCTGAGTTCTAGAGAAATGTTGGCCCATGACTTCTTGATGATCAATTGGTGCCATCTGCACTCTTCTAAAGTGCAACATTTTCCAAAGTTATAACCATGAATTGGGTCGTCTCTTAAATCCCCTTCGAGCCTTGTATACTTTATGGAAGTTGAAAACCAAGTTAAGGCAGAGGTTGTTTGAATGCATTTTTTTAAGCCGCCTTCTGCACAAAAATAGTTTCTTACAATGGTCATTAAGCAGAATTTAAGACGGATCTGGAGGTTCCCTCTATTTTAATTACTGAACTTTAATTGGCTGAATTTTGTCACTGTTTCAAAGCTGATCTAGTGTGAAATTTCAAGCAAGTATTCTCATGCCCTAACCAGTGATTTAAGAGTTAATTCAACACTTATGCTTGGATCAACGTACATGTGGTTTTAATCTAGTTCTTGTAATATCATTGAAAGCACTATTCAAAGGGTTTGTAATTGATGATTGTTTGCCTTACAAGTTTGATCATTGGTGGAACTTGCCTTACAAGTTTGATCATTGGTGGAACAATTCAGCTTGACCAGAATTGCATTGGCAACATCTTTAGTTAACTTCAGAAGGCATGAGAAGTACATGAACTCTTATTCAGTCTACTAGTCACATCACTTTGCAGAAAATTTTATAAGTATGGTTTGGGTAGTAGTATGGGTTTTACTGTTGAAGTAGTCTGGTTTGGTATTGTTTTGCAGAAGTTTGATTTTGTAAGTGAGCTATTATCCTTGGTACGGGAGCCAACAATTGTTTGCATATTCTATTATCATTTTCAAGGTGGTTGGGTGGTGCAAGGCAGGTGATTGACATAACCTTGAAGTTGTAGCATGAAAACACTTTAGGGTGGCAGGGTGATGTTAGGGAAAGTTGGAGCATCCTTCCAGTTGGAGTTGAAACATATTATGTACTCATAAATGGAGTTGAAACATATTACGTACTCATAAATTATTAAGAAAATTTTTTGTAGATTTTTTACTGGAAGGATTTTTATTTACTGGAAGGATTTCCAACATTATCTAATATAAAGAAAACAAAAAATATTTAATGATTCTTCATTTAAAAATAATATATAATGATTCTAGAGTACATAAATATATTTTAAAACAAAAAGTAACTAACAAAATATAAACATTTTTTTAAAAATGAAATGATTTTATATTTTCTTTATATTCTATATTTCACATGATAATAAAATTAAATAAAAACAAAAAATTGTAACACATTCCATTTCATTGTTACTGAGAAAAAAATTGTAAATGCTGCATATATATATACCCTTCATTACATTCCTCATAAGTTGCATTTGTTTTAATCAATTTATTTATGTGTGTCGTAAGTTTGATTTGTTTTGATCAACATATTTATGTGTTAAGCTTTACTTGGAATATATTTTAAAATGAGAAACTGTTTGTCCTAGTGAAGCTTTATTATAGAATCCTCTATGATACTTAATGTTAAGGTTTCAAATTAACTTGAAATTTATTTAGTTTTTTTCCCTTGTTTTCTACCCATACTTTAGATTATATTTTAAAATTAGAAACTAGGTTTTTTTAAAGACTTTTCAAAAAGTTTAAATAAAAACATGCATCTACAGAATCTACACAAAGGGTTGTAAGCTATACCATCACTTTCACAATTAAATCTTGATCTTCAAGCCATTTGAATGTATCACATGAGAAAATTCACATAAAATCCAACAATTACAAAAAAAGACTTCACAACTAAAATAAAATCAAACATATAAACTATTAATGAAAAACCAACCATATAAACTAATGAAATGCAAGTGAAATATGATGGTAGGTCTCTGCAGTTTGGCATCAAGATCCACATAATTATTATGTTTAAAGTGGTATCAAGAAATTGTATTATCAAGATTCACATAATTATGTTTAAAGTGGTATCAAGAAATTGTATTCAATGGTAATTACTAAATAAAAAGGGTCACAGATAATCCTAATTCTTAGATTTATGTTGAGATAATCCTAATTCTTAGATTTATGTTGTCTATATATATCTATATATATATATATATTTTCTGGGTCTTCATCAAAACAAAAATCTATGGTGAAAAACCCTAGAAAAGTGATAATTTTTAGATATAACTGTAATTGAATCCAAAATGTTCTGAAAATCCCAACTCAACTTTGGTTGGATCAACTACATTAAAGATATATATCCTTTGTGCAAAAAATACAAGGAATAAATATGAAGCAAAAAGGCATTTAATGTAGAGAAATCTAAACATTTCATAGAAATTTAATGTCTATTTTTTTTAAATATTAATATTGTATAAAAAATTACTGTGTTCAATGGTAATCCAGTATAAGAATTGGTTGAATTGAATACATTATTTTACACCACAAATACGGTTAATGAGATTAGAAAACACTTTATTTATATGAGTTAATGTCTAAAGAGAAATTTTAAAAAATATTAATATTGTAGAAAAAAATTATTGTGTTCAATAGTAATCCAGTATAAGAATTGTTAAATTGAATAGATTATTTTATACCATAAATACGGTTAATGAAATTAGAAAACACTTTATTTATATGGTGATACTCTTGAAAATAATCCATAAGAATAATTTTTTCCCTTCCTTTATTATTGAATGACCCAAATTCTAAATTTGTATATGACCAACTTATTATATAGAAATTAAACTTCCTTTATTATTGAATGACCCAAATTCTAAATTTGTATATGACCAACTTATTATATAGAAATTAAACTTAATGTATTTGGCAACATGTATAAAACTGTTTTAAACCATTACAATTATGGGGAAATAAAATTTATGATGAGCAACTGGCTTAAAAATAATTGGAAAACCAAAATAAAATTATCAAATATATTAAAATAAAATTAGAAAATTCTATTACTATTTTTAACCCATCTTCAAAACTCAAACTCGGGATGGACAAATTGAAACTATCTATTTTTCTGGGAAAAAAAAATTAAAATAATAAAGAAAACCAAAAAAATGAAAGTAATGTGATCCATCCTTTCTCGAACTCAGAGAATCTAAACCATACGAAAGAAAACATGAAGGCTTATTTCTAAGCGGGAAAACGTAAAGAATCTAACCATACGAAACGAAAGAAAACATGAAGGGTTATTTCTAAGCGGGAAAACGTAAAGAATCGATTACGATTTCTCTTTCTCTTTCCAGAATACCTTGAGCTAGGGATTTAAAAAAGTAAAATAATCAAAATTATAAAGTGAAGGATTTCAAGAGTGATCAGAGAGAAAGAAATGAGGTGCAAACAGGGCAGCTCAAATTCAAAGCACACAGATAGGCATGATACATGGATTTCATTTATTCATTTTTCGTCTTTCTAAGAATATGAACCAGACGAATTAATTTACATTTACAGTCCGAAAACTTCAACAAATTTAATCTGTTTCTTTATTTATTGAAACCAAAAAAAACCAGGAAGTAAATAAATATGTTCGTTCTTTCTAGAAACCAGAGAGGCAATAACGCATAAAGGATTGTACATACTGATACAGCCAAGCAAACATAAACAAATCTATTACTTCTCAAAGCCAGAGGAAACATTGTACCTGAATTAGAACATCAAGGGAAATCCAACTTATTACGTCTCAAAGCCAGAGGAAACATTGTACCTGAAGTAGAACATCAAGGGAAATCCAACACCAATTCCAATTGTTCCATCGCAGCCCCTGCTTCCATCGTAACTTGTTTGGCCTGTCGGAAATCACAGGATCGAAGTGAAAACTTTTTTTCTTGCAAGATCTTGGCAAATTGCAATCAAATTAAGAAAGGGAAAGAAACGTAGAGATAAATATATAATATGTAATACAACTATATATTTGGCTTGATCTTCCTCCCTCGTTAAATTGAAATAGATATGTTCTTTCTTTCTCGAAACCATTGCAATCAAAGTAAGAAAGGGAAAGAAACGCAGAGATAAATATATAATATGTAATACAACTATATATTTGGCTTCATCTTCCTCACTCGTTAAATTGAAATAGATATGTTCTTTCTTTCTCGAAACCAGAGCCAAGAAAACATAAAAGGATTGTTTATACAGCCAAGAAAACATAAACAGATCTATTACTTCTCAAAGCCAGAGGAAACATTGTACCTGAAGTAAAACTTCAAGGGAAATCCAACAGCAATTCCAGTTATTTCATCTCGGAAATCACAAGATCGAATTCAAAACTTATTTCCTTGTATGATCTTGATTGGCAAATTGCAATCAAAGAAAGAAAGGAAAAGAAACGCAAAGATCAGTATAACTAATGTGATGTAATATTGCAAATCCACATAATATCCTACTTGATCTTCCTCCCTCTCTAGATTGAAATCAAATTTAATTCCAATCCACACTTACAATCAATATTTCAATATTATTGACACAAATTCACAGAATACTACGCCATCAAAGTATCTTCAGCTTGATCTTCCTCCCTCCTTAAATTGAAATCAAATTTAATTCCAGTCCACACTTACAATCACCGCTGATGTAGATCACTTCCAGGCTCCATGAATTCACAGAATGCTACGCCATCAAAGTCTCTTCAGCTGAGAGTTATCTGTCTCTTTCTCATAGACGAACATCCACCGACATGCACATAACAATAATTGAAACAACATTTCCACATAAACAGAAGGCAACATAAAGGCAAACAAAACAACATTCCAAACCCATATAAACAGAAGGCAACATAAAGATAAACCGAAAAACAAAGAGAAGGCAACATAAAGGCAAACAAAACAACATTCCAAACCCATATAAACAGAAGGCAACATAAAGATAAACCGAAAAACAAAGAGGAGAGCTCCAAAGACCACACAACAACATAGAGAGAGAGAGAGCACAGAGAGCCGAGAATGCACTGCAGGGAGAGGAAATATGTTATTATATATTGCATACAAAAGCTAAGTTCGTCCTTAATGCTTTAACGATCAAAATCTCTCCACCGTCGGATCCTGTGGTAACCCTTGGATCCCTTGGATCTCTGTTCATCAATTAACTTAGCGGTTGAAGGTGATTGAAATGCTTTTTATCACACGCAGAACAGCGAGAATCCAAAGGGCAAAGGATATTTGAAATTTATAAAAACTAAATATCTTCAACAACTTTTTCAAATTCAAAATTCAACTCCACTCGTCAAAAAAGTTCTCCCAATTTGTTTCGGGAAAGTTATAATTAACACAATTGAATATAATTTTAATTTAAATAAAGATTAAATTATAACAAGTATTATGTACACCTGATCTAGAAGCATTGTTTTTCGATGAAGAGTTATGTACTTTTGTTTTATATTGAAAATCAAATATGATATATTTTAGCTTTTTATTTTAACTACAGTTATATATTTTAATTTTATATGCAGATAATGTGTTACAAAATGGTCAACAAAACAAATTAAATCTTGTTTAATAAATTTATAATCAAATATCTTTAAGGCATTTACTTAGGTAAGTTTCTAATAACTTTAAAAAATATTTAATTTAGAAATATATAAAATAATATAAATAAACATATGTATTATTTTTAATTGATTATTTTTCATCATTTTATATATTTATTTTGAAAATATAGTGTATTTATAGATTAATTTAAAATTTATAAACAAACGAAGCATAATGTAAATATTCATGAAAATACAATGCAACTTAGCTAACTAAGAGACAAACACAAATAGAAATGGACATGATCAAGAAATGAGAAGCATGAATCATTTATTTCCAATGAACTGATGACAAATAGGTCTACAAAGAGACACAAAGGAAGATGCTATGAACAATGAGCCTTTAGCAATCCTCAATGGAAGTCCCCTTTTCCTTCCCCTTCTAAGATCTCTCTTCCTATGAGAAGTGACGATCCAATTCTAATGTCAAGTTCTCACTGAAGATAGGTGTTGAGAAATCTAAAGGGAAATGATTAGAGTGATTTCTCTTTCTTTGATAATTGATTGTGATGTCTTTTTACTTATCTTACTTATTCGCTTCACTTATTATTATTATTATTATGTTTGTCTATCATCAAACAACTACAAAAAACAAGAAGAACAAGAACATAGAGAGCAATACCCTCAAAGACCAAGTCCAACCTTTCCAGATGATGTGCTTTCCTTGTTCAAGTCAAACCCATTCAAATCTCTTCCAGTAGAACAACTTCGACTTCCAACTGTAGAATTTCAGCCTCCACTGCAGACCTGAAATTTTCGGCCCTCCTGCAGTTGTTGCTGCAACATGTGTGAACTTATTTTAGCCTCCCAGGACTTCCTTAGACCTTCGCTTGGCTTTTTCTGACTTTTGGAGCTTGAGGATGGATTCTTGTGACCTTCATTTAACCTTCTCGCCTTCTCTTCTTCAAGATCAAACTTGTAGAGGAAAATCCTAGATCTACTTCATAAACCCTAACCTTCGTTCGCACATGTGAGAGAGAAATAGCCCAAAACCAAGTCTTCTTTGTCCTCTTCCTTCTTCGCTGCCTTCTTCCTCTACTTCCTTCACTTTTATGAGTGATAGATGAATGTACTCCAAGGAGGTCAATTTTCCTCCTTTATATAGACTTCTCAAAGGTGGACGACTCCTCAAATTAGGCCAACTTGCCATCTGCCAGGCCAACTTGATCTTGGAGGGCATTTTGACACTTTTAAAGACAACAATAATTTTATTTACAAGTTACAATGTGCCCGAAGGGGTCTTCAACTTATGACAATGACTATTTTGACTTCTTGACCTAGGAAAAACTATAGAAGCACTCAATGGGTGCTTGACCTTCAAAATAAAAGACCTTGAGCATGGAACCCATGCTCTAATAATAATAATAATAATTTTCTTTCATTTTACATTTTACGAGAATCAAAAGTACATTTCATATTTATGAAGACCGAACTTAGTTACACATTTTTCAACATTCCCTCTTAACTATGGAGGTATTCATAAATGGTACATGGACATTCTCAATATGAAGATATCTCATAAGAAGAGTCAGATTGGTAACCTATATGTTTAGCATCATAACAAACAACATTATCATATAGAAAGGCCTTGACTAACAACTCTATCTCTCCACAAGGTCAGAGCATAATGTTGGTGAGACCAATCATTTATAGACACCATCATCATTATCTCTCATGGTACATACCCCACCCGTGTGTTCACAAAGTATGAACTTCCTTGGACTATTCTTATTTTTGATAACTAGTCCTTAAAGAATATCCGTCCACGATTACTCTCATCTTGGATTCCCTACCTCATCTTCAAAGAGTATCATATGCCAGATTTCTTATCCAATCCTCCATTCTGTCTTTCCAAGTGAAGACAAGAATGATGTGCCTATCTCTCCCTCTCAACTAGGGATGATACATTAACCAAACCAAGCTTGCTTCTCAAATACACAATCTTCTTACTAGGAAGATATGTTTTTCAATATGTTAGCTACTTTCTCATCGATGGAGATATATTGTAGCTGTAATACACCATGTTGGACTAGCTTCCGAATGTAGTGATACTTTTTGTTGATATACTTCGTCTTTCCATGAAACACTAGGTATTTAGAGAATCAAATACAATTGGTGTTATCACAATGTATCACTATAGGGTCCATAGGTCCTTCAAATAGGTTAGATAACAACTTCCTCAACTAGATCACTTCTCTTCTTACTTCACAGGCTGCAATATACTATGCCTTAGCACTACTAAAAGAAATTGTATCTTGCTTTATGCTTATCCATGAGATCATGGAAGATCCCAAGCCGAAACACCCTCATATACTTCTCCTTCCATCTTGATCACTACCTCCCCAATCGAAATCTGTATATCCAATCAAGTGGACATCACTTCTTTTATTGCATTTTAGGCAGTAGTGGATGGTTCCTTGTGAATATCTCAGAATATTTGTTGTTTCTATTTAATGATAATGTTTTGAATCCACTTGGAATTGAATGAGAACATTTACTGCAAAGAATATGTTTGGTCGAGTATTCACCAAGTACATCAGGGAGTCAATTGATTGTCTATACTCGAAAGGATCCAAAGGGCTCAATTCAGAACTTCTTATTCTTTTCAAATTTGTGATCATTGAGGTTGTCATTGGTTTGCAATTCATCATGTCAAACTTCTTTAACATCTTGATCACGTACTTTCCTTGACCTAGATAAATCTCATCAGGCCCTTACCAGACTTATAGTCCCAAATAATAGCGCATCAACCCTAGATCCTTCATGTCAAATTCTGCTACTAGTTTCTTCTTACATTCTTCAATTCGACCTTCCAAACCTGTCAAGAGAAGGTCATCCACATACATAATAATAATTACCGGCTCTCCCTTCACCACCTTAATATAAAGCTTTGGATCAACAAAACTCTTTGTGAAATGTAATCTCTGAAGGTATGCATCCATCCTAGCATACCATGCCCTTGGTGTTTGTTTGAGGCCATATAATTCCTTCTTCAATCTGCACCCATATGCCTTTCTATATTTAACTTCAAATCACAAGGGTTGTT
>APFE031594689.1:0-12576 GCA_000404065.3 Pinus taeda | reverse complement strand
CAAACTACAGAAGGAAAAAACCAAAATCCCTCTTTTGTCTACTTGTTTCAGAATCTAACAAATAAATAATATAAATAACTCCCATTAATTAGTTTATAATGATTTCTGTTCTGAAATATAAGACAAGCTGATTTTTAACTCCCGTTGATTAGTTTATATGATTTCTGATCTGAAATATAAGACAAACGAGTTTTTTTTTCCTAACTTGATAACTCTAGTAATACCCTAGCTCTTTATCCGTGATTGTTAAAGAATCCCCTGGTTCCTGCAAATATGCTAGCATTTTGTGATTGTTACCGCTCCATGACTTAAATAAGCTTGATAATCACAAACATTCAGCAACTCAAAATTGTGCAGGTGCTTCCATCCACTTTAACCATGTATTTCTTTTTTCAATTAAAACGGATAATCTATATCTACTCAAAATGGCAGGGCATATTGCAAGAGTTACAAAGTTTGAATATATTTTGGTAGACATCATAATGGTAAACAATTCTAAATCCCATGCATTTCAATGCTAACACAATTTATGAAAGCCAAATTAAATTGAAAATTTGTACTATAACACTAGTTCACAGAAAGCAAATCTAGAGTTTGTGTCAACATACTACTATAATAAAATAGATAGGTTGGTAGGTGAAAATTATATATAAAAGCTAAATCTAAACATAGTTATATAAATAAGACAATGCATTTTAGCCTAAAAAAATCAGCTGAGAGATTTGGAGATAATTTATTGTAGATTTAGAAAATCATAAAGTGATTTTAGGCTTTCATTTAAAAAAACTTCTTTGTTCTAAAACAATTGTTATTTATTATTGTAATCCTAAGAGCATGAAGGAGGATAAAACTACTTTGTTCTAAAACAATTGTTATTTATCATTGTAATCCTAAGAGCATGAAGGAGTTTGTGCAACAAGAAGGCCCATTATTTTTAAATAGGTCCAATAAAGGAGCGAAAGTATTAGTGCGTGTTTGTGCAGAATAATTAAATGAAATGAATTTTTTTCTATGTTATATGAGTTTTTGGAAGTGGGAATATTGGGAACTTGGGTATGGTGTTGGGAAAGGCTAGAAATTTCTCGCAAAATTTAAAGGAAATGGACTAATCAAAAGCGTGTAATATTATATAATAAAAAATAAAAAAATTAAAATATAAAATTTTTTATTATATATTTTACAATAATCAAAATTAATATTGAGTCAAAAAAATATTCAATTAAATCAATTTAAACAAATATTAAAATCAATTTAAATATATAATTTCTCTTATATATAAATACATTCTTCGGGTGTCTCTCTCCATGAGTTTCTCCCTTTTATAAATATAAAAAATTAAAATGTCAAGTTCATTATGTCACATGACGAGTCTTTGAAACAATCTAGCTTAAAAACAAAGGAACAATTCTACATATGTTTCTCTAGTTACTCTTAAGAGAAAAAGTAAACCAACTCTAATGTTTAAGCATTGACTGCCACGTACAATATGCACACACAATCTTCTGCGATATATATACATAAACAACAAAAGAAATACTCATGAGCATGACATCCCAGATATTACCCTTACATCAAGGTGCCACACACTTCCTTAACCCATTAAGAGATTTCTCCAATTTCTCAATTAAGGATATCTGTGTTAAAGATGTCTTTGCCCTTTCTTCCTGTGAAAGTTTCAACTTAGGCTCGTGTTTTGTGGGTAGTTCAACATATTTCTGTACAGAATTTGTATTCCTCAACAGGAGGAAACTCCAGAACTCTAAAAAAAATAATCTTCAAAGCTCCAGAAACTTAGCTCCCATTGCAGCTCCCGCTAAAACGGGAACATTCCCATACAATTCCAAAGCTTCATTGCAGCTCCCCTAAAAATAGAACATTCCCATACAATTCCAAAACTTCAAGAAGAGTAGAAACCTTTGGAATGAATTTCCCAACTCTTAAAAGCTGTTCCAGTGTTACAGAATTTTTTTCCGTAAATAATGCATACATTGAATAAACTGGTGTTAATATTTTTGAAATCTGGAAATTACACTTCATTTTGTGATGAATATATGAGTGCAGAAATTCTAGAGCTAACTGGAGGATTAATAACGATAAAATCACAAGAAATAAAAGAAATGTGGAAAGGAAAATGCGGAAGGATATATTGAAGCGATGATAAATTGTTTGCGGAGGTTCTTGTATTTAAAAGGTGATTCGCCCATGGTACTAATCATTGACCAAGGCGCGGTCAATCTATGAGTTGTGGGAAATTATTGAATGTTGGTGATTGGTGGGCAGCCCTTGTGTCGATTGCAGGTTCTCTGAACCTGCATACATGGTTACTCGGGCCCACCGTTTCCGTCATCGTTTGCATAGACGGACGTTGGTGTTATTACCAGAATTATTTATTGTCGGAAAATTTGACAGCGGATAACCTATTATGTATCTGGTAGATTGTCACATTTAATATTTGTCATTTGTCCTGCTCCATTTAATGCAGAGTTAGAAACATGGAAATTGTACTATCTGTGGGTCTTGTGGAGACACACAAATCTAGGCTGGAGCAATTTATTTCTGTAAGTGTGGCACCAATAATTTAGCAGTGGAAACCCTATTACCGTGTAAAAACTTGGTTTATGTTTCTATGAAATAGGAATCTCATCGTGAGCTATATGAAACTCTCCACTCAAAAGATAACAAAAATACATTAAAATTTATATATATACAATCTTTTTGTCCATTTAAATGTCTTATTAGTATTGAAGGAAAGTCATGTAAATTAAAAAACGATTTCGATATATAAATCAGTGTGGTTTAAAAAAAGATTAAGGTGATGAGTTTAAATGAATATGTGATTAAGGTGAGTAAAATTCAATGTATAGATATTAATTAATTGATTTGATATTTTTATATTAATATAAATTAAAATATTAATTGGTATTAATATAGAAAAAATGAATATTATTTTATTATTTTAACTTCCAAAATTTAATTAGAATTTTTAATAATTATTAATTATTTATTTTTTTATAATTATTTAATAAAATATTATATTTTTAAAAAAATATAATTTAAAAATTTTATTTATAAAAATATTTTGGTTTTAAATATTTTCAATTAGAATTATTGCGGTTTAAAAAATGGAAAAATTGTTTAAAATTATAAATACTAATTTAATTATTTCCTAGTTTTCTAGTTTTATTTTTTTGAAAATTGATTTAGAAATTTGTTAAAATTTGTTGTAAATAATAATCTAGAGATAAATGAGTAATATGAAATTTTAAAAAATAATAGATTAATTATAAGGGTTTTGAATTATTATACATAAAAATAAAAATAAAAATGTATGGTATTATTATAATAATATTAAGAGGAGTGAAATGATCATTTAGATATATAATTATTACTGTTGATGGTTAATGTCTACTAAGGCTTATATGGTCTATCAGACCTTAAGAAGGTAATAGATTAAATAAAATTCTTTAACATTTTATTTATCTACTCAAAAAGAAGTGAGAGAAGAGTTCACAAATCGCCATAGTTTTGATGAGTTAAAATGTTAAGAATGTTGTCAAAGGAAAATAGCTCTAGTGGTAGCTAATGGGTTTAATTCCCCGTCCACTTGGGTTCTATTCTTTGAAGACATAGACTACGTCTAATGTTTGACTAGTAATTCATAAAGCATGAAGGGGATTGAATGTGAGTATAAGGTGGACAAACTAATAGAAAGTGTTTTAATGTGATTATAAGATGGACAATCTAAGAGAAAGTGAAATTGAGTATAAGATGGACAAATTAAGAGATAGTGTTTTAATGTGAGTACAAGATTCAATCCTCCCACGTTTGGTGACAAACTCTTTCTTGTGAGTATAAGATGGACAACCTAAGAGAAAGTGGTTTTTATTTTCAACCCTTCTAGGATTGGTGACAAACTCTTTTCATGTGAGTATAAGATGGACAATATAAGAGAAAGTGGTTTTTATTTTCAAACCTTCTAGAATTGGTGACAAACTCTTTCATCCCAAGGTGTTTTTTCAACCCTCCCACCGTGTTTTGAGAATTCACCAATACCTAGTTTCACTGTGAAGCTCATGAGAATTAGTCATAATCTTGGAAATGTTCATTTTCATTTGAACACTAGTCGAGACAGAACAAAAAGATAATTTGGTTTTCCAAATTGGGGTTGATTATTTCCTTATAATATTGCATTTCAAATATCCCTCCAACTCTTTATTTTCCCACAATCTCTCTTTAAATTTGGAAGCAGTACTATTTTTAATATTAACTGAATTGCACAAGATGATCTCCTCTTTTTTCCTCGAGGCTCTAGCCAAGGCTAGGCATCCTATGAGGCCCTCACTGAAGGTGGAGGTTTTGGATAAATTTTAAGAAATTTAAGGAAACCTCTTTGCATCCATATTGTATAATGTCTTTGTATACATACCAAGAGGGATCAAATCTTTTTTCACTCTAAAAGAGGATTGCATATCAAGAGATTTGATCATTCTCAATGCTTGGTAGATCCAGAGTTAAGATGGATCTAGGCTGATTAATTTCCCCCTTCAAATAGGTTATATTCTACATGAATACTATGTATTTAAAATACCACAGATCAATACCATGGGCCATTTTTATTTTATTTTATTATTTATTTTTATTATTTTATTTTATTTTATTTTGACGAGTTAAAATGATTACATTACATTAATCTTTTTATTTACTTTACTTTAATTTTTATTTTTATGTGATTTGACTTAGTCAAAATGTTAAACAGGACATTACGTTAAAATATCTGAGAGCACCTATGGGTGCAATAAAATAAAATTAAAATATTTTAATTTTGAAATGAGTTATGGTTTTTGGCAAGAGGTATTGATAAGCCATGGTATTGTAACAAACCTATTTACAAGTTAATAATATCCATGGTTAAGAATCTTGTTATATTGTATGTTTATTGTAAGTATTAAGTTATAATTTCAAATTTAAAATTTGGTATACAATTAAATAGAAATAAAAATATGGTTAATAGTGCAAATCAAGATTACGGTGCTCTGCAACTCGTATTAGGGTTTCAGAAAATACCTGCTATGGCAGGTCCTCCTGACAGCGCTCACCATTTGCAGAGCGCGGAAGAGAAATAGGTATCAATCTGTGGGTTTTGGCCGATGGAAATCATGAACCCCCCTCAGGGGGAAGGAGGGGCGCCTCCTCCAACAAACAACAACTAGCAGAGACATATTGAGAACTCAGACAGGGAAAAGGGGCACAAGGACACAAATGCAGACAGTAGCCAGCAGACGTATACTGAACAAGCACAGAAAGATAAGCCTAAAGTCAGCTCTTCCACATGCAAGTCAGTAGCCACGCATAGGCCAAAAGTAGAGCTACCAAGCCATCGCATCAATGCTAGAATTTAGTACATGAGAGATCATGCCCTCATAGGAAAATTCATTGGAATATGGCCAAATGAGAAAGCGCTGAGAGGCTGGATAAATGTTAAATGGCATCCAAAAGGACACATCACCTTGCATCTGGGGCCTAAGGGGTTTTTTACTGCAGTCTTCAACTGTATGGAGGACAGAAACAAAGTTTTAGATGGAGGGCCTTATTTCTTTAACTCTGTCGAACTATTTCTCAAAGAATGGATCGAATGTTTTAATCCCGATAAGGAAGATCTAAGTTACGCACCGGTATGGATCAGGCTGTACTCTCTGCCATTGGAATACTGGGAAGAGGAGTCTCTCAAGGCGATTGGTAATGTTCTCGGTGACTTCGTCAAGGTAGAAGAAGAAACAAAGACGCACAGATACACCTCATATGCACGGATCTATGTCTACATGGACCTTAAACAAGGTCTGCCTGATACGGTAAGTCTCTTTCATGAAGATGTTGAATGGATACAGTTGATTGATTATGAGCATGTACCCTTTAGGTGCAGGAAATGTCATGATTTAGGACATCTCTATAGAGACTGCTCATTGAATAGCAAACCCTCGGTTCAAACAGACCCGGAAAACCCAACGCCGGATGGCTTCACTAAGGTGCTAAATCGCAGAAGAGGAAATAAAAAACCAGCAGCCTCTACAAAGATTCCTCCGGCGGATCAATCAAAACCCTCGACAAGCAATAGCTTTGAAGTTTTAGCTAATGAAGACATGCAAGATCCAGACAATACACCCTCCAATGAAAAAGGAATTAGTTAGGAAAAGATTGAAGGATCTCAATCGAAAACAGGGGAAAAGGGTGTAGAACAAGAGGGCAATCATCTCAAGACTGTTTCAAACACTTGGAGCTTCCCTGAGATGGATATAGATGGTACCAATCCCAATAGAGAAGACGAGAAGGAAAGCGATGGAAGCTATCAAGAACCTCAAATCATGGAGGAGGACACAGAATCTGTAGATATTGGCGAGTTGGATATTTTAGGCTTAGAACAAGCCTGTAAAACAGGAAACTTCGACAAAATACCTGATCGACAAATGGATAATCTAGTAGCAGTCCTCAACAAAGCCCAAAAAAAATACTCATTGGGGGTTCAAATTGGTAGCCAATGGGATGGGAAATTCATCACCAAAGATAGCAAAAAATGAGGAAGGAAAACCACTCTGGAGAGAACCATCAAGATAAGAGAAGTATTGGTAGAATCAGGCAGATATGCTAAGTTAACCAGGTATTTCAATGCCAACCCCAAACCTTCCCAATGAAGTTGATCTCATGGAATATCAGAGGGCTCAATAGCCCAAGGAAAGGAAGACTACTAAAAAATATGCTAATGGAGGAAAAACCCACAATTCTCTTTCTGTAAGAAACAACATGTAATTCGACAATCTTGGAAAAAATAGCAGTAAGGGCCTGGCTAGGAGGGTTAGTAACAGCTATTGATGCTCAGGGAGCGTCAGGAGGACTTGCAGTGCTATGGGATGCAAGAATAATTCAACTAAACAACATACATGCAAATAAAAATTTCATTCAAGCCATCTTTCACATAATTGGCACCAATATCTATGGTCATATGAAAAATGTGTATTTTCCTCAAGAAACCAAGCATAAAGTTGAAATCCTGGATGCCTTGACGCAGCTCAATACAGAAAGGATGCACCCGTTATGGATAACTGGAGGAGACTACAACATGATCACAACAATGGAGGAAAAAAAGGGAGGCTGTTGTAGAATAAATAGAGACAGATCCATATTAAAAGACTTTATTCATAATAATTGGCTGATAGATCTCCCTTCAAATAACGGCCTATTCACTTAGAACAAAAAAATGGCAAAACCAATGCAAATAACCTCTCATCTTGATCGATTTTTGATCTCAGATAATGCAGTCCATCTAGGAGGAGAATCCATTGCATCTATCCTTCCTATCTCAGGCTCTCATCATTGGCCAATCACCCTCCATTGGAATCATCCTGGTTGCCATATCAGGTGATCCTTCCGGTTTGAGGCTTTCTGGTTATCTCACCTGGACTTCTATGAATTTGTCAGAGAATATTGGTTAAAATTCAATCCAACGGATGGCACTAAAATGTCCATATTCCAAAGGAAGCTGAAATATCTCAAGGGGGAAATTAAACGCTGGAATCAATCCATCTTCGGCAACATCTTCAAAGCTAAGGAAACCCTCAATCAAGAAATGAAAACCATTCAGCAAAGAATGATCACTAAAGGATGCTCTGAAGAGCTTGCAAAGAAAGAGCAGTCCATAGAAAATCAAATCCTTGAAAGAGACTTACAGGAGGAAACTCTCTGGAGGCAAAAATCAAGAGTTAGATGGCTAAAGGATGGTGAAAAGAATACGAAGTTCTTTCGCAAAACTACAGTGCAAAGAAGAATGAACAATCAAATCTCCCATATTAACAATGAGCAAGGAAGCAAAATTGAAACCCATGAAGGTATCGAACATGAATTCCTCAATTACTTTAAAAAGATGAATCAAGAACCCAACATAAATAGAACATAGGCTATTGATAAAGTCATCAGACATATTCCCAGATTAATCACTGAAGATCATAATCTTCTCCTTCTCAAGCCCATAAGCCTTCAAGAGGTGGAGACTGCGGTGCATCAGCTAAAAGCAGGGAAAGCGCCATGACCAGACGGATTCACCTCAAACTTTTTTCAGCATTTCTGGGATCTAGTTAAATGGGAAGTCTGGCAGGTCGTGGAAGAATCGCGTACTTTAAGATGGATGTATCCAAGTCTAAACGCAAAATTCATTGCACTAATCCCCAAAGCAGAGGAATCCATCACTCCAGACA
Source organism: Pinus taeda (assembly GCA_000404065.3). Lineage (NCBI taxonomy): Eukaryota > Viridiplantae > Streptophyta > Pinopsida > Pinales > Pinaceae > Pinus > Pinus taeda. Next base: position 4,333 of record APFE031594689.1, on the reverse strand, counting down.
AATACAGACCGATTGCTTTGTGCAACATTATATACAAAATTGTCTCCAAGGTAATAGCTTCCAGATTGAAGCCTTTGCTTCCCCTCATTATCTCTCCAGAACAATTTGGATATGTAGAAGGAAGGCAGATCACGGATGGAATTATTTTAACCCATGAAATTATCCACACTCTCAAGCATTCAAAAAAACCAAGTATGCTGCTCAAAATTGACTTATCTAAAGCTTTTGATAATATAAGTTGGAACTATATGCAAAAAATCCTTACGCCTTTGGTTGCGCCCCTTCCTGGATCAGATGGGTCAGTAATCTCTTATCCTCCTCGTTCTTCTCTATTCTTATTAATGGAATCTCGTCGCCCACTTTCTATCCTTCTAGGGGTATCAGACAGGTTGACCCACTCTCGCCCTTTCTGTTTGTCATCTTAGCTGAAGGGCTAGGCCGCAGCATCAAATCGGCTATCCTCTTTCAAAGCCTAAAAGGTATAGCATTTCACCATACTCCCTCCTTTTGTCACCAGCAATTCGTAGACGATAATATGTTATTCGGTCATCCATCTGTTCAAGAAGCTCGAGCTTTCAAATCAATTCTTGCAAACTTCTCGGATGCTTTAGGAGCTCTCATTAACAAAGTTAAATATCAGATATTCTTCTTTAATACACCTCCCGCCACCCAAAAAGCCATTGCCCGTATCCTAGGCTTCACCTTTGATTCCCTTCCTTCTAAATATTTGTGTGCACCTTTAATTGCCTTGGCTCTCAAGCATTCCTCCTGGAAAGATCTTTTAGAAAAACTTGAAGCCAGATTGCTCCTATGGACCCACAGAGCTCTTAATATGGCTAGTAGGTTAGTGCTAATTAAAGCGGTTCTACAATCCATGCCTCTTTACCTTTTTTCCATATTGGCGGCACCTAAGTGGGTTCTCAAAGCAATAAAACAGCTTCAGCGCAATTTCTTATGAGGAAATTGGGGTCCAAATCGAAAGTGGACTCTAGTCAAATGGGAGAAGGTATGTCTACCAAAAAAGATGGAGGCATTGGGCCAAGAGACCTAGAACATAGCAATATGGTAATGGGGGCCAAAATCTGGTGGAGATGGCTCTCAAATCCCAACACTCCTTGGGCCTCCCTATGGACAGCGAAATATGCAAGAAATACGCCCATAAAGGAAAGAATCAGAATGTCAGAAGTTAGTAAAGGATCAGCCATCTGGAACTCAACCATTCAACATCGAAATCTAATACAACAACATAGCTTTTGGGATGTGAAGGATGGCCACACAGCATGGTTTTGGGAAGACTCACGGTAGCAGCTTCCAAACCTCAGAGACATTATCTCGGACCTCCCAGATCAAGATATAAATCAGTATGATAAAGTGAGTCAATTTTGGGACTCACACACTGCTCAAGAACACAGAAAGTGGAAAGAAGCTAGCCATATAATAACTCACAGCTCGGAGCAAACTCAACTTTGTCTTTCCTCAGAACTTCAAAAAAGAAAAATCCTATCTTCAGTAGGTATGGACACTCTTAGGTGGGGATACGAGGAAAAGGGCACTTTCACCACCAAAGAAGCTTACAAAATCATCATCAAAGACAGGGTAATAAGAGATAATTTATGGGATAAGATATGGAATTCTTCTATATGGTCAAAGGTTTCTAATTTTTTGTGGCTTCTGTCTCACGATAGGATTCTCACATGGGACAATCTTAGGAAAAGGAACTTCTCTGGGCCATCCATATGTCCCAACTGCAAACAGGAAGAGGAATCATCATTACATCTTAAGAAAACCTGTCAGCTAGCAAGGAAATTGTGGGGAAAGGTCACATTCTGCTGTCAAAAGGAAGATAGAGTGTATGGGGACATTAAAGGCACCCTTCGCACCTGGAGCCAAGAGCCATATCAAAGCAAACTTTTAAACACACTATGGAAACTCATACCGGGACTACTAATGTGGAATATATGGAAGGAGAGAAACAGAAGGATCTTTAAAGATCAATCACAGACGATTGAGCAGATATGGACTGGATTGCACCAAAATATTAAAGAAACTTTGTCTATCAAAGCTTGGTCCCAAGAGGATTTCCCATCAATCCCGTAGGAACAAACTATATGGGATAACTGGCAGATTCAATTAATGCATCCGCTCTCTTCCAATTATAACTCGTCAAAGCATCAGGATCCTCCAGCAAGATGGACTCCACTGCCAATCAATGGGTTTCAACTTAACTTTGATGGAGCTTCGAGGGGTAATCCTGGGAAAACAAGATTTGGTGGAGCCATCAGAAATTACCAGGGTACTCCCCTTCAAACGTTTTTTGGCTCAATTGGATGGAATACCAACAATGCAGCGGAACTGGAAGGATTATGGAGAGGGCTTAATCTGGTGCAAGAACGAGGTTTCTTTCCTCTTATTGTGGAAGGGGACTCCCAAATTATCATCACTATGGCCTCAAAACTTATGCAGGGATCACCCATTCACAAGATCACCAGCAACTGGAGAATGGCTCCACGACTTGAGCTTCTCAATCAATGGCTTTCTCATCACCAAGCTATTTCCTTCAAACACATGAGGAGGGAAGGGAACAAGCTGGCAGAATTTCTTGCTAATTTAGGAGTGGACATTGGAATGGAATTCTTTGAAGGCTATATATCTAGCATAACTTCTGAGAACCAGCTCTCTAACTTCCATACCATCATAAAAAATGATATGCAGTCGGAGGAAGATTCACACCCGGATGCGGGTGCATTAATAACGTGTTAATGGCATTGCTTGTGACTTGGGCAGCTGTCATTCTACTGAGATGGCTAGGGCAGTTCGTGGTATGTGATCTACAGGCACTTATGGATCATTAGGCTCGAGGTCTATAGGCAAGGGATTTTATTATGGCGTGCCTTAATCACGGTTCTTTTGCTCCGAGTTCTTCAGGTATTGGCATTTTGGTTCTCCTATGTTGGTTATGCTCTCAGCGCCCCTGAGCAGCTCAGGGAAGTTGGAAGCCCCTTGGCTTCATAACCGGTCTCATTCTGCATGCTTCTGGTATATGGTTCTAATTTTCTCCATCGGTGTCCGGTGTACTGAGTTGGTCTTCTCCGCCTGTGTCTGATATACTGAATTTGTCTTGCCCGTCTGTGTAGGGTGTATCGATTTGGTCTTTTCTATAAGTGTCTGGTTTGTGCATTGGGTTTATTCTGTCTGTGCCTAGTTTTTTCTTTTGGTCTATTCCAGCTATTGCGAGCTTTGCATTGGGGTCTACTATACAGAGGTCTGGTCCTTGAATTGGGTTCAATTAGCCTGTGTTTGGCTGCTTTACTCCCACCTTCAGTCTCCCTGCTCATTCAAGCTGCTGCTTCATTCTGTAATGGCCCGACGTCGCGACATCCCCAGGCGTGGTAGTAATTCAGGCTCTCGTGGAGGTTCTCGGGGTCGTGGTGGCTCTGCCCCTCAACGCATAACTCCGTTAGCGTCTGCCTCTCCATCCTCTCTGCCCTCTGACCATTCTAGACCCACCCTGAACAACTCCTTTCAAACGACCTGGATCAAGTTCAGAAGTAGACTTAATAAGCCTCTCATCTCTGCCACTATAATTGTTATCTTCTCGGAGGAGGAAGATGAGCTTACAAGCTCAGATGAAACCTCCAGGGCACCGTCTCAATCTCAAAATTCAAGTGATTTTCAGGGTGAATTGGCTGGAGTCGTCCTCAATGACTCTGCCGTGCTGCACGAGGAGAGCCATCAGGAAGACATTCACCCCCAGCCAACTTCACCTCAAGAGCAAATTACTGGTTGTGAGCCTGCGTGCCTCTCTGGAAGTGTTCTGAATCTTGTTCTTCCTCCAGTTGTGAGTATGATGGAAGCTGAAGACAATGTGATGGTAACCTCGGTTAGCTCCCCCACCAAGGCAAACGAGAACGTGACAGGCTCTCCTCCGCAGGTTTAATCACTCTTTTCTCCAACTTCATGACAACAAGTTATCTTCTGATTTCTGGTATTTGTTTGAAGTTCCCATTGTGCATGGCTTCCTTTCATATCAGCATGCATTACTACAGTCTCCAGGACATAATTTTGGTTTCCAATCTTTTGTAATGGCGATTGTAAAGGACAACATTTTTGTAAATGATCAGCTTCCTCTGAAGCTTCGATCTCACATACCTCAGTTTAGTTTTGGGTCTCTCAAGCTTACCATATTTCTCACTTCTATGATTCCCATTTTTGTAAAAGGAAGGCAGTGTGCTACCTGCAACAATATTTTTGGTAGAGGGCAGGCTACAGTCCCCTCAGAGGTTCAAACCTCTTTGTAAATATTTTTTCCTTTTATTTTTTAATAGAATAGTCT